>CP137675.1:17216203-17399380 GCA_037976565.1 Mesocentrotus franciscanus | reverse complement strand
TTATATGATGTAATTTTTCGCACTGTGACCTCACAAATCTTTTGAGAAAAAAATCCTTGTTCTCTCAAATGAATTTTCAGACCATGTCACACCCAACTGCAAAGTATGATGCTTAAAGAGAAGGTTGAGTTCTGGGAAAAGGTGAAAAATAATTTGTGAGCATTATCATTGTATTATGCAAGTGTGGAAGAACATCAGAGAAAAGAAGTCCCCTTAAAGCATGGCTCTTCAAATGCCTTAATATTCTAAATATGGCATGTAACATTATAAAAATCGGGACGGATTTTATGCCACATGTTCGTGTAGTCCCATATACATCTCTCTGTGTACAGTGCTTGTAACTTTACCAAGACTGGGCCAAATTTCTTATCATTTTGATGATTCCAGAACCTTGCAGTACACACCAATATTTATATGCTAGATGATCAACCCCGCCCCCCACTCCGGGGTCGGAATGACCGCATGCGTGTTACCAAAATGTCCGGTAAGGGGTACTTTTCACGCACCAAAGTCCGGCTCGTACATACACAAAATTGACTTTACACCGGACTTAGGGGTGTTTTCAAAAGGAGGGAACACGCATATGCGTACCCTAAATAACACTGAGTGGGGGGCTGGGGATCAACCTTTTCTGATCGATTTCACACCGTTTCTTTCACAATGCAATCGCATGACCAGAACTCAACCTTCTCTTTAAGCAATATCTTGTATGGTGTATAAAGAGGAACAAATATTGAAATCATCCCTGATAATTTAATCACAATGTATATAGGGGTATACACCAATTCTAAAAAATGGTATATTTTCGCTTTGAGATTTCCCTTTGTAGGTGCCCTTTTTTCCAGAAAGTGCCCTTTTTGTTGGTGCCCCCTCACTTTGGAAGTCGCTCCGTCGCCCCTATAAAGCTAATCATTATACGCGAAAAGTCATTCCCAAACACCAGAGATTAAATTTATGTCATGAGCAGGGTGAATAAAAACTAAACGGTCATAATGAGGCCATGCACAAAATTTATGAAGGGGAAGGCTTAATTGATTAAACTTCGAAGGTTCCGTCAATTTCAACTGAATATGTGTTTGTGATGTGATGATGTTGGGCCAACATTGCGGACATTATAATAGGGACTCTTAGATTTGCACGTCGACGTAGTGGACTGCAACGTGTGCCATTCTTTCAAGGCACTGGCCCGTGCCCGGCAGTGCCTTAAAAGGACGTCACATTACCTTAAAAGGATGTCACCATGGCAGTCCACGTTCTCGTCGTGTATAAATCTAAAAGTCCCTATAATATCAAGCCAACGTCAGAATTTTTTGTTAGCCCAATGTCAGAATTATGATGTTGATCCAATGTCAGAATTTGATGTTGGGCCAACGTTGGGCTGGAGGAAACATTACAAATTGTCCCAACGTCAAGAAATGACGTTGGACCAACATAAGGCGCAGCGGCTGGCGGACATGTTAACATCGGGCCAAAGTCAGAGTTTGATGTTGGCCCGACGCTGGGAAATGATGTTGGGCCAATATTGGGCTGGCGGACATCATCAGTTAGCATCGGTCCAACGTCAGAATTATGATGTTGGCCCAATGTCAGAAAGATGTCTGAAAAATAACGTTGGGCCAAGGCATTGGGCTGGCGGACGTACATTCAACCTTGGGCCAACGTCGGAATTAAACTTGATGTTGGCCCGATGCCTCAAGTTACATTGGCCCAACGTTGGCCAAAATAATGTCGCATTGCTAGCTGGGATCTTTATGAAAAGGCGTTCTCAAATACCAGCTATACCAGTTTTATTTCCTGAGCCCTGGGTAAATAAAAACTTAATATTGAGAAACACTTACAGTCATAATTATGAGGCCTTGAACAAAATTTATGAAGGGGAAGGCTTAATAGATTAAACTTCCAATTACGCCAATTTCACATGAAAATGTGTTTGTTCGTTTTGCAGAGTGCAGAAGCACATTCAACATAACAATGCAACGGAGCCATTGTCGCTAACAATATTCATCCTTGAAAGATGGAGGGGAAAAAACGAATGAAAAATGGAGATGACTGTAAGGAATCAAAAGAGGGGAAAAGGAATAAGACAAAATAATAACGAAGTTAGCTAAATCATTCCGTTGGCATTTTGCTATACAAATTGCAAAGAATCATTATATTGCATGAAAAGCATTTCCCATTGAAAACCGCAATTCTAACGGTGTGCCCTGAATAAACATCAATGAAGAATTTGATACCCGCGATACGCTTAATCAGTGCTTTTACCATGTTTGTCGGTTTCACTGCATTATGTTTTTCTTTTCATGTTTCTCTTTTATGATTTTCAGTTCTAAATGTGCAATCAAGCATCTAGTCTCTTCTTTTGTGATAACATTTTAGGAGAATGATAATAATGATTTTAAAAAATGCAAAGTGCATAAACTCCCCAACTAGTAGTTGTTTTTGAATTTTTATTCTAAAATTGCTGCTTTCCGCACATAATAGAAAACATGTCTCAGTTTGGATGCTTGCCAAAAAAAAAAATCCAGGCGGAAATGTGGTTCCAACGAAAAGCGAATTCATGACAATCATTAATATCATTTGTTAACATTTTTTGTTGGGGGTGAAAATACAAACTTGAATTTGAACATTTTTGTTTCGAATTATACTTTCTTAGAGTGCTTGCGGGAACCCGACTCTACATCCACCTCTGCATGGGTTTATAATTCACGCCTATGTGCTTTTAAATAAAATATTAAAAATTTAAAATTAAAAATTAAAAAAAAAATGTTGTACTCTGTAAATGTAAAGGAGTGAATTTTTCACTCTACATTGAGAGTGAAGGAACTTTCACTCCTATTGGAGTGGTAATGCACTCACGTTTGAGTGAGCATGCCGATATATTCCTTCATCGGCCGTCTCACTCACTGACAGAGTGAACCCGTGTTCCGCTCAATATCATATGGAAACTAAATTATTTTAACTGTGCAACGAGTGACGCAAGGCAACCAATGACAAGCCGTCACGTCCCGCAAAAAAGTGGAGAATCGAAGCCGATCGATCAGAAATATTTTTTGTGTTATAATGTGTTTCTTCTGAATGCACATATGAAATTTGTTTTTAAAATGTTTTAATTCCCGTACATGTCCAATACATAGTCACAAAATTTTACATGAGTAATATCTTTTATGAAATAGATTACATTCCAACATACCAAAATTGTTATTATATGCACTATCAATTTATTTATGATTTTCATCGTTTAACATATGCACTTTATTGTTATTTGTTGAATTTATACTCTGAATCTACAAATCATTAAAAAAATCATTAAAAAATCAAACAAAAACCAGCATATTGCTGAGTGAACCACACTGGTTTTATTATTGTTTTTATCGAAAAATAATAAAATTTCAATGCATGTAGACCCTATGTATGTTTATAATAAACAAACCGAGTGTGCCCTTGATATTCATTGTCAGTGTCCTTTATTTTTTTGTGAACAAAACTACATGCACCACTCTTGAAAAGAGTGGTTAATACTCTTGAGACTTGATTTGGTTCCTAAGCTATCTTTTAAAAACATACTTGTACATTTCCAGTTAGGCCCACATGCATAGGCCCATCCATTGATACAACATTTCTATTCAGTACCCAACGGGTACATGTGATATAAATCTAACATGCTGAATTCTTATCAGACATAATGTATAGAGGGGCTTTTATATAGGGGTAAAGCTTTAAGTTTCATTCTGCTCGCCAGCCCTTTTCTACTTATATATTTAAAACAAAAAAATTATCTTTCCTTTTTCTTTCTCTCTATCTCTCTTCCTTACTATCCTCTTCCCCTAGTCAAGCCATTGCGTATATAATTGCTTCAAATATAATCGATTTTAGATATACGGTGTTACAACTATATATTTACTGTTCTTTTTTTGTAGTGTAGAGGGGAGGGTTAATGTTTTATCTACTCTATTTTTCATTTTTGATAACTCTACTTAGAGAATTTTGTTTGACCGAAACTTTCTTACTATGTAACAAAAATTTAGGGTGCATGCTTCTCAAAAGCACTGCATTCTACCGCATGCCCCTGTTTTCGATATAAGCGTAAGGTTTTAGGTCGTTTTAATATACGTCACCAATTTCTTTACGTCGCCCAAATCCTAAACATTTTAAATTCATGCATGTCCTAATAGTTTGAAATGTGGTATTATTTAATTTCAATTTCTCATCATTAGTTTTAAGTGTCTTGAAGTTGTTTTCCTTTCTTGAAATGACACTACCTTCCCAGCATTTTGTTTTTCCTTTTGGGGTATTGAAAGTGCTTGTCCTCCCAGAAAAGAAGAAAGAGCTTCTACTGTGCTTCTATAGTGCAAACATCCAACAAATTTCGCCCATTGTTGCTAGTTCAGGAATGTTTTTTAACCCATATGGCAAAAAATTTCCTATTGTAATAGAATGCATAACCATCGTATAATTCGGAATTAAAAGCATATGAAGTTAGAGGGACTGTACTTTCTTGGTTTGAAGACTATTTGAGTAATAGACGGCAATAATTATATGTTATTTTTAAATCTAAAACATCTAATATGTCCACCGTTAAGTGCGGAGTACCACAAGGTCCCAATGTCCCTCTATCTTAGGTCCCTTACTGTTCTTAATATATCATGTGAATGATATTGTTAATGCATCACCACTCCTAACTTACGTTTTGTTCGCAGATGACATAACGTATTTTATTCACATAAAGACTTAAACATTTTTATATACAACCCTCAATTTAGAACTAAATAAATTATCATTTTGGTTCAAATCCAATAAACTTTCTCTAAATATCAATGAGACTATTATTATATTTATTAAAAAAACATACTCTTTAAACATGTACTTCATTATGATAATTGTATAGATGACATGCCCATAATTGAAAAAGAAGTTACACAATCCTTAGGTGTAATGATTGATTCAAATCTAACTTGCAATAGTCATATTAATAACATTTGCATGTTATTCTCGAGAGGCATAGATAGGCATTCTATATAATTAAAATATTATCTTTCACAAAAGTCACTATTTATGCTTTACAATTCTTTCATTTTGTCATACATATCTTATTGTAAAATAGTATGGGGTAATAGTAATAAGGTGAAACTTATGTAAATATATCGTCTCCAAAAGAAAGCACTCCGCATTTAATTTTATACACATTCACATTATACTGATCCAATATTTTATGAACTAAAAAAAAAAAAAATTGCTGATAATTACATTTTTCAAACTTCAATCTTTATGTATAAAATTTGGATAAATACTATACCATTAGCATTTCGAAATATTTGTGTGTATACAATAGTAATATACATAATTATACATTCCTATCCTACACGACACTCATCCGACTTCCTTTTAACTAACCCAACAATTATTATGGCCTATAAATAAGACACCATGGTCCAGACATTTGGAATGCTTAACCTGACAATATTAAACACTCTGCAATCTGCATCTCTTTATTCATTCAATGCCTCGATGAAAATATATTTAATATCCGAATATTCATAAAAATTTAAAGGGTCTTATATAATTAACGATATTAATTTTTTGTTTATACAAATTCATTCAAGATTACCAGTTCATGAACAAAATGAATCGAACGCTTACTTCACCTGCACACAGCCACATGCACACATTTGCAATTTTCTTCTTCTTCTTCTTCTTCTTTTTCTTCGTCTTTTCTTTCTTCCCACTTTTTATTTAGATACTTTCTGAAAAATCTATATACGGGACACTCTATTCTCCTATAACAGCGTCGTGTGCCCCCCTCCCGGATGCTATCGACTCTAGCATTCATAATTATTATGCTTATGATAGTTTGCCTCTGCATTTATCTTGATTATTTGATTTACCTCCATACTTTCAAGTTTTTAATTATATATATGTATTTTTTTGTGTGTTTCAGTTGACACATTAAGTTTTTTATGTAAATCAATTAGGCCTATTATATACTATTATTGTCAGTGAATATTTTGTATTTGATTTTTCAATAAATGCAGAATCCAGCTCCGCTTGCTATGATTTAACTGAATTAATTAGATCTGGATCCGCCAATGTCGTTATCGTTATCGTTATCGTTATAATTATTATCATTATTATTAGTTTTTTAAATTTTCATTATCATTATTTTAAATAGATTTATGTTTTTTTCACATTTTTAAGATGTTTCATTATACCAAACATAACATGACTCTGACTCTGATCTAGCTCATTGAAAGTGCAATAATATCAAATCCCTTATATATATCTTTTGATAACATAAATCTACACTTCTCGGAAGCCACATGATAACAGAAAATCATTCAAAGAAAGAAGAAACAGAGAGTAGCAGGGAGACAGCTTGCGGATATATAGGCAATGGGAATATATATTTGGATCGATACCCAGCTATAGTGCGCTAACTTAAAAATAAAAATAAACCCAAACATTACCCTTTAATGTGGTATAGATTGACTGATTTGCTCATTTATGTAAGAACAAATATTTTACTGTAATAATTGCATCAATATCAACTCATATAGAACGCATGCTGTGAATGCTAAATGTTTTGTTTAATTTTTTTTTTACATGTATTTATTTTATTCACGGTATTCCTTCGGAAACATAGGCCTACATCTAAATAAAGCATATTCAATTCAATTCAATTCAATGTTATGTTTCCATTAAAAACATAATAAGTGCATAATGAATACATCAAAAGAATACATTGGAAGGACCCCTAAACCCCCCTAAAAAGCAAATATTAGGAAATAAATGAAATGATTGAAAACACTTGCTGCGCTAGCTTGGTGGCCTGGGTTTACAATCAGCTAACCAACCGGCTCTTTAAAATATTTTTATTTTTATTATTATTTCTTTCCATAAAAGCAGCAACGACACCACAAACTAGTCGCAGCCCTTGGTCATGACGTCATAACCCTAACTACTGCAAATAGGCCTCAGGCTCAGCTGTTACCGAGTAAATCTACGATATTTTCAGTCTTTTTGCATAGTTCATGATGACTTAAAAGAACGGAGGCTGACTACACGCTTCTTAATGACTTAGTGAGTTGTTTCGTATATTTTGAATGCTTCATATTGCCCGTATACTGGGCTCATTTTCTTAAAAATAAGCAATTATATTCACAGAACGGTCCCATATGTTGGAAATTGTGTAACTTCGTCTTCGGGAGAATCGAGGCTTCAGGCGCAGGCGTCAGCGCCTCGGCCAGGCCAAGATTGCCTCGGCGGGGTCGGGGCGGGTACGCGGGTAGCACTCGTACTCGCACTCGTAGAAGCATTGCCATTATATTAGTATGCTTTGTGTCTAGAATTGTTTTTAAAAGACACCCTCTATAATTAATCTATTGATTGTTATTTGTTACAAATTTCAAACACCGTGAGTCAATCAAGTCTTCAAGACACTGTCTATGTCTGTACTGTAGTGTAGTGACTTGACCTTACTTCCTTACTGACCTTAGTTTAGGGATGTTACAAAATTTTGAGATTTGTAATACTTAACCTGTGATATACCTTAGCAGATAAAGCATCAGAAGACCTTTCATTTGTGGCGTGCGCCTGTAATCCAGCTAACAGTGGAAGTTACAAACTGATTCAGCTGAGGACGCAGGTTCGAAACTGAGTCACGTCTTTCGGATGGTGACGTTAAAGGTCGGTCCGCAGACGTAAATAATCATATCTGATTGATACACGTCTGTAAAAACCCAATCACACACACATTTGATACCTAATTCACTTCCTTACCTTCGGTATTAAGGAAGTTACAGTCATTTTTGACATGGAAAATTAAGCTGTCGCTCCCCATTCATTTTAACTATTGTCTTAAGAAAAAAGCTGTGATCGTATATCGAGGAACAAAAACAATAAAAACAAGGGCGCTAATGTGCTTTCATAGCCATACTTTGACCCGTAACTCCGGCGTGGAGTTACCCTACTAAAATATACCCCAATTCAAGGAAATACGTATCAATTGTTTAAATAAGGGCAGTAATTTAAAAGTCCCCATGTTTCTTACCTGTTTCGTGTCAATTTTCTAATATTTTTCTAAGTATTTTCCGGAAACACGTTGACATTAGTATACACTTTCTCACAGGTTTCACAGCAAACCGCTGCACACTACACAATACTTAACATGTGTAAGCCAATGGTTACACATGTTAAGTATTGTGCAGCGGTGCGGTGTGCAGCGGTGTGCAGCGGTTTGCCGTGAAACCTGTGAGAAAGTGTATACTAATTTCAACGTTTTTCCGGAAAATACTTCCCGAAGAGGTAGTCACTGCTACCTCGATTAGACTAAACTTCTAAACTAAAGTGCCGAAAGTCATTGATGACTCGTTGGCTGAATGCATCTTGCCTAATCTTCGTCTTGTCTTGAGATATAGATCTATGTAAATCACGTAAATTTCCTCGGATGCGAAACGGATCGTAGGGACAGAGTTTTGGGCGGTCCATTTTGTTTTGGTCGATCATTATCTGAAAACTAGATCATAGATGATTCGCAACAGAGGAATATCAGCGGTTTCTTCAGTTTTTCTACATGATTTTGAGAATTACAGAACTGATTTATTACTGTCATTTATATTTATGGGACTAAAAAAATCTTAAGATATATTCAAGATGTTTAAGATAGTGAAGCAACCATTTGCCAGGAAAAGATTGCTGATTTAATTTTCACTGAATATTTCCTAACATTGATAAGTTGAGTTGTTTGTGTTTTACTTATATTCAGGTGACAGTAGGTGTAATGGAAGTGCTGATTTTGTGTGAAAATGGTAATGGATGTAAATGGATGAAAATTCCATAGAGAGTCTATTTCATAACACCAAAAGTGTTAGTACTGCCACTATGGGTATTCGGGAACCAGTAGCCATTCTGTAATTGCAACAAAAAAAAATTTGTGGTTTATTGCATCATATCTGAATGAGTTCGTCAATGTACACAGTTATCTAAGATAAGTGTCATTGTATCAGACAACTTGAATTTTGTTTTGTCTCTTTTCTTTAAAAGCATTTGTCAATATAGAACCATATTATTATCATCCTTGCAGGACATGAGGTAATCAGCACACACTATTGAAAACAAAAATCGTTCTGGAGAAGTACTTTAGATTAGATTCATCATGTCTCATCAGTGTGTGCTGCCCTCCTTGACGGCGATGTTCCAGTTTGGAATGCCGAGCATGGACAACCTGGAGATGGTCATTACCGATATTGATGAACAACTCAAGCACAATGATAAAAAGTAAGTAAGGAGAGAAAGAAAGAAAGAATGAAAGAGAGAGAGAGAGGGTGGGGGGGGGGGAGGGATGGAGAAAGGGAGGGGAGGAGAAATTATGTTTTGCGGAGTAATTGTATGAGTTTTTTTTTCCAATGTACACTGACTGTTCAGTAATGTATATTCATCAAAGTCCTATAAAACTTGTGCTTTATTCATTAGGTGAAAACTATGTCTTACGGTCTAAAACAGTTTTGTAATTTTCTGGGTTTATATATTACAGCTTTGTGTCTTTTTGAAACAGAAATATTCGGAATAAATCTCATGAAACATATATATTCATTTACATTATGCTTGCAACCTTGTGCAGTTTTAATGCTTATGATTTTGAAGAAAGGGATTGGATCATTTCAACAAAAGATGGAGTATTACTATTAGCACTGTACATTGATGCTGAAATTTCAAGACAAGTGATGTTCTTTCATGAATTAGGGATTCATTTAGGCTGATATTTTTATACAAATCTTTGAAACTCATTTCTATCTCTATGCAGGATTGAGGAGACTCTGCAGATGTTAGTGCAAGCAACAAACAGCCTTTCACTGGACAATAATTATACCAACATAAAGGATGCTATGGACAGTTTGATTCAGACCCCAGTTCTAGAGGAATGTGCCTGTCTCACCCCGGATACAGAAGATGTTAACAAGCTTCTTAAAGCAATTGTGAGTATATCATGTTGGCTGGAGATATTAGGAGACAGGTTGGCTCCAGTCAGTTGAGCATCCTCTTGACAAAGAAAGAGCCACCTCTATGGAATGGAACGGGGAGGGGGTAAATTAAAAGTTTGCATGGGCCAGTAATCATCTTGTATAAGATTTCATCATCCTGAGTCAGGATTGTTGGTCTTTAAAAAATAATAGCGGATCCTTCAAAGTCTATATTTATGTCATATTTACATTTACATATGTACTGTACGTATATTGCAGGTTAAATAGATGTTTGCAAAATGATGTGTTAAAGTTGAAATTTAGTGTGATTGAAGAATTTAGAATCGTGAGTTGTCTATTCCACATGTGAGAAGTACATCATATAAATATGACATAAATATAGACTTTTTAAAAAGACCAACAATGCCCTGTATGATTATCTTAACAGCTGCAGCATGCTGTAAACCATCCTAACTCTGAATCAGTCATCTTTGAGCAGTTGCTTGGCTTAGCATCGCATGAAGGCCTTGGTCTCCCCATCCGTGCACCCAAACCTAGCTATGTAGCTGCTTCAGCCGTCTCTATCAACACCATCGGCGACTCACTTGAACAGGTACGTGTCGTCTATTCAGAGCCAGAAAGGTGCCAACCGTGTGTTAAAGTACATGGGTTAACTCCCTTCTAGCTCTAAACGGAAGACGTCATCTTTTCCCTACAAGTCAGTGGACATGAGTTCAGGAACTGTACAGGGGGTTGTTTCACAAAGATCCTAGGTTGAACTTATCTTGAAGTTGGACTTAACAATTATGGAAAGCCGTTAGCATCTTTGAAAATATATTGTAAAAGTTATTTTATAAGGCATAAAATGTTGATTCAAACCATTCATATTTTCTATTAACAAGGAGATTCCATGTTCTTGATGTGGAATTTATGAAAAGTCTAAAATACTTGAATTTTTGCTCTTGAATATATTTTATTTTAAGGCTACAAATGGCTCTCCATAATGTTTAAGTCCAACTTAGAGTTAAGTTTGACTTAGGATCTTTGTGAAACACCCCCCGGGCTGTGTATTTGAGCTGTTTAGTCATTTAACTGGGGATGCAAAGCCTTGTGTTCGAGCCTCAGCATGGCACTTATTTTTAGCAAGGCATTTGATCTACATTGATTCTCTCTACCCACGTAATAAATGGTTACCCAGTCGGATGCAATTTTCTTTGTGGCTGGATTTATCACATGTGCAGATGTAAAATGGCTACAGGCTGGAATGCTCCAAGTGGAGTGGACAATGTGCATTATAAGTGTAGAATTGTAACTGAATTGAAGGAATGGGGTAAGGATTCAATAGAGCATTTTTATTAGTTATAATTGTTGAAAGTAAAACAGTTATAATTATTGTTACAATTATTCTTTATTTTCTCTACCAGGAGAATGACTCATTGTGGGAGGAGATCCGATCTCGTCTGAAGCGTTACTTCCTAGACAGACTGCATGCTATCAAGGTATCGGAACCAGGTGAATGGATAGGACCGCTCTCTAAGGCCAAGCAAGTCCAGCGTATTGAATGTCTACAGAGTCTGTGTATTCTCTATCCTATCAAGGAGGTGTGGAGCAGCTACCATGTCTTAGCATCAGATAAGGTAATGTATTGTACTTCATCCTGGTTTTCGTCATCAGCTATTCCTTGCTTCGTGTATTTTTTGTATACATCCGTGGGTACACTCTCTATCATATTTGCATGTCTTTCATATTTGACTTTCATCCTAATTGACTTTTGAAGCATTGAGATATTTTAAGTTTGCCATATCAGGGACTGTTGAATGTTATGTTAGGCATTCTGGTGGATACACTGTCTTTCCATGATATGTATTACACAGAAATAGTCTTACCGCTATCCTCAACTTCAGGAAATTGGGATTTTGTTTTCATGTGTAAGGGGCAATTTGGCTTTATTCTGCTGTTTCTTTTATTTACCCTCCTTTCTTTGATGTTTCTTTGTGCCCATCTGCTGTATATAGGCGGCAACATTCTTGAGAGAGAATTTGTGTAATTCCAACATCGATGCAGCTGAGCCAAGACAGCCTGCAACGTTGGCGTCCATCGCAGACAAACTCCAGAGACTGACCCCTCACTTCCATGCCATGCTGGAGGATGAGTGTGCCCTCTATCTTGCGGATGTCTTTGAAGGTGAGGTGAACTTCCTGCAGGCTGTCCAGGAGATCTATCTCTCACAGCTCCAGGAGGAGATAGCTTCCATGATGGAGGAAGCCTGTGAAGGCATCAGGAGGGGAGGAGCCAAAGGAACGTCCTCTTCTAATGGCAGCGCCACGAAGAGCATCGGGGCCAGTGATTGGCTGAATGGAGGCCACGAGCATCATGGAAAAGAGCAAATCAAGAAGAAGTCTCTTGTGGAAGGTAAGACCACATCTTATGTTATTTAAAAATCTGAACTAACTTGTATTTTTAATTTTGAGTATTTTAGATGGCAAGAGGCCATAGCATATTAGAGCATTAAGACTGTAACGCCAGCTAGTAATTTATTTAAATTCTTTTAATGAAGTTTTATAACAATAAAAAGGGAATGATCAACAAATAACTAATATCATTTAGCATCATGTAACATGACTATAATTTTTAGAAGTGCTGCTTCAATATGGATGGACGGTCTAAACAAGTCTAACCAGTTTTGCAGATAATGAATGATTTAATTTATACTAATGTGCATATCAAGTGTCTAATCAACCAATTTTCCCTCTATTAGATTCTGTACTGATGAGCCATGATGACATCAAGCATTACATGACTATCGTAACCTTGCTACATGACTTGAACCAATGTCTCTGTCAGCTATCCCAGCATGCAACATGGGAGGAGCCCTCTTTTCAAACCACAAACGCATGGCAAGGGCAACCTCAGAGGTCAGTGACCTTCCAACATTCCTCTTTCCAACATTTAACCCCAAGGAGATATGATCAAGTTTATTAAGGGCCTGGAAAACCTGAAAAAGTCATGAAAGTTCGACAACATATTTTTAGGCTGGATAAGTCAAGAGAAAAGGAAAATTCCCCAAAGTTATGGAAAAGCCATTGGAAATCAATATCAATCATGGAAATATGTATGAGTATGGTAGTGAAGAAACACAAACAACGTAGAAGATCTGGGCCCTGTTTCATAAAACTTAGTATCAATCAAAATATGCAATAATTGTTATAAGCTACTGAAATCTTTTCATTTGATTGGCTATGACCAGATTTGTCATAGATGTGCAGCACTTGTTATTGAGAACAAGTTTGATGAAATGGGGCCCAGTTTGTGACAGAGTGAGAATTTGCAGAAAAAAAGTCATGTAATTACAACAAATATTATCATTAAAAGGTCATGAGAAAGTCATGGAATACGTTTATTTAGGGAGTGGCAAGGACTTTTTTTTTTCAGTTTGTAAAATGAATACCCGCAATATAGACATTGTTATGGCTCATTATTAAAGAATGTGAGTGTTGTTTGTTTAGGTTTTGTACATGTATGTCTATGGTACAATTAACGGAACCTTGAATGTCAATTAAATTGTGACATATCCCGTGCGAATTCTTCATCAAATATTTGTTTATAGTTTGTATAAATATTTTATTTTTAGAACATGTATGTAGAACAAATAATACATCGAACTTCATCAATATTGAATTTAATTCCTCACCAAATGTTTAACAGGGTTTGTCCTTGATAGCAATGTAATTGTTATTTTCTTCTTACATTGTGGAATGACTTTTCCACTTAATCTTTATTTGCTTTATTTGTTTGCTTTATTATTTATTCAGTCTTTATTCTGCATTGTATTGATACATAGAAAGACATGTTGAGGTTTATTACATCATCCCTTCTTTGGATGTACAAACATAAACCCAAATATATTAGAAAGACTGTGGGCAATGCTTTAGAAGTCATACAATGCCCTACTTTAATAACTTGTAAACAACAACTCAAGAAACAATAAAATGCATATTTGAGTTGTTCTGATCATTGCATATTTAGAGAAATGATTCCAATATTTGGCCTTCAAACTAATGTTAGTTTGGCAAATTCCTCTCTTTTTTGTGTGTGAAAATGTCTGTGTAAAAGCAGTCAAAATATAGTACAGTCAAACCTGATTTAGTGACCACCTGTCTACAAAGACCACCTGTCTACAAAGACCACATCTTTTGTTTCCCTTGAAAATGGTTTCTCATTGAAACATGTACTAAAGGAACCTGTCTACAAAGACCACCTGTCTACAAAGACCACTTTTTGTGTTTCCCTTGGGTGGTCGCTATAGACAGGTTTGACTACTGTCCTTCTTTTGCCTGGAGAAATTCTTAGTTTGGCTATGGATGGTAGGCAGACATGCTGATGTAATTGGTAAATATTTCTCACAACATTTCTCACTGTTTTCAGGTGTTCTGAAGCACAATCGTGATGGAGGGCCATTGCGTGACTCCAGGATGCTATCAACACATACCGGTCGAGGGGTGCTCCTGAGGCCATCCCGCCTCCGTTTGGTGTCATGCCTGGGATGGTAGGCTCAGACTATGGGGGACGAAGTTCTAGCCCTGTATTGGATAGTCCTTCACATCAGGTGAGAACCTCTTTCTCCTAATGTTTTTTTGTTTGTTTGTTTTCAAAGTTGCAATACTTTCTGATGTAATAATGTTTTTGACCTTACATTTCACAATTTACATGAAGTCATTGTTCCCACATGTGTATGACCCGTGATGTCATCAACATTTTGAATCAATAATCTGCTATTTGTGTCATGTGTGAATTGTTCTCTTTTTTCTCTCCATTTTCCTCACACACATGCATCCCATACATTCTCCCCTCTCTCTCTCTCTTTCTTTTTTCACCTCTTGCTCTTACACATGCTCTCTCTTGCTCTATTTCTCATCAATTTCTGTCTTTCTATCTCTGTCCTTTTTGCTTTGATATTGATTCTCTTCCATTATAATCACCATGATTTTGTCCTATCACCCCTTTTATACCATTATTGCTGTATAGCTGAGCAAGTGGAACTGGTCGTGTGTATTGGAGAACATGACAAGTCTTGTGATAAGAAGCATCACTAAGCTATCTGAAGAGATGCTGAAGGCAACCTGTGCCCAGGAAGAGGAGAAGATGAAGAAGGAGAAGAAAGTTCAGGCTGTGAAATGTGGTAAGAAGCAAGGTCGCAAAATGAATTAATATGTCCACATGCAATAAGTAGAGGTGTCATGGTTTTGTGGATACATCCCTAGACTTTGAATCACATGGTTCAGGGTTCAGGTCCCGGCTGTACCTCTAATGTCCTTTGGCAAGAGAGTATTCGACCTACCTTTGCCACTCTCCACCCAGGTGAAGTAAATGGATACCCGGTAGGAAAAAATTCCTTTAATGCTCATGTGCCTTATCGCGGTAGCCATGCTAAAGCCGGTGTAATAATATGATTGCTGGGCCCTCAGGGAGAACAGTAATACTGATGAGGCTACCGTGGGTAAACAAGACATTGTTATAAGGTGCTCAGGGTGCTCCAATATTACCCTGGCTACCGATTTTGGTGCTTACGGCACTCAAGGAGTTCAATCCTACCATTGCCCATTTAACACCTGGGTGGAGAGTGGCAATTGTGGATTAAAGTCTTGCCATTGGACTGCAGTGCTGTGATCTATGTATGATCTATGTATCTAGGTCGAGTGTTTAAACCACCTGACTACGACACCTGCACACACACGATGGGGATTGTATTTTGATTGGCTCATGGCTGTGGTGAGTGCTGTGATTACAAAAGGAAATTGTCTTCATTGGAGAAACCACGCAGGATGAATAGTGTGGTGAATGACAAGGTCACAATGGGAAAGTTGATTTGATTGGAGGGAAGATGCTGGCTGTACATTGCAAGAATAATTCCAATCTTTTCAGTATCAATCATTGTATGTCCTTGTATTTATATTGTAAGTTTGTAAAGCGCTGTGATACAGTTACTGTAAGAGTGCTATTTGAGTGCCAATATTGTATTGTATATAATATGGTATGTCACTTTGACCTCCAAACTTTTGAGGTGATATTCAATTTTATTTATTACAAGGAAAATTTTCTTCTTGAATTTCCAAACTGGTTCTAAATTGTATTGTTACATAGATTCACTGTATCAAGGAGAATAATCATTAAAAAAGAGAAATACAATTAAAAATTTGTCAAGCAGTATCTTATTGATGACATGTTTGTAAACTTGCTTGCAGTATGAGGGTTAACTTTGGCCATTTGGAATTGTTCGGCTGGTGTTTGTAGAAATTCATACTTTTTATACTAAGATTTAATGAAGATGTATTTTTATTGTGTACTTTCATTCTGTACACAAATTTGATGGAATTACATTTGTGCATTGCTTTTTCTTGTAGTACAAACCTTTTTTGTTTAAAGTCCTTGCTACTTTGTGTATGTCATACTTACTAGTAATAATGATAATCATATTGGGTGGTATTCTCGAAAGCGGACTAACTTTAGTCCATGGTTTAATCCTCCGACTAAGTATGGAATGCCAAGTGTCCATATGAAATATATTTTGGAATATTTTGATATGTCCATAAATTACTTAGTCAGAGGATTAAACCATGGACTACAGTTAGTCCGCTTTCGAGAATACCACTCATTAAGTTTTTGAAAAGTCCATATCTATTATGTTATAATAATGTTCATCTGTACTACCAATAATCAGTGCTTCATTTTATTAATGATGAAATAGAAATGAAATGGCTTATGCATACAAATTTGTCTTGTTCTTTAATGCTTACTTAAAAAGACATAGAAAATATAAATTGAAAGTGATGTTTGCAATCCTAATTTTCTTCAATTTTTCCCCAGATGTTTCTAAAGGTCACATAGCTCAACCTTATTTGATCTGTCAGGTTAGTAAAAGAAAGAAAAAAAATCTTTAGTTCTTTACCAAAGCTGCCACAATGATCTATATTCATACTGAATATATGTTCTGCACATGATTATTCATTCACATATTGGTCCAATGTACATTGGGTACATACAAACATGGTAAATTGTTTTCCTCACATTAATAGAAAGGCTCAAGAAATGTACATTGTTTTGGCATCATGTAACATAAACCAATCAATGATATGATACAAATATACATATGTAAATATCATTTTTGGTTAAATCTTGGTGAATTTATCTAATTTTTACTTAATTAATCTTTTCTTCAAAAAAGTTCTTCCGTCTGTTTTATGAAAAGGGCACTCTTTCAATTAAAATAATAATAGATCCTTACACCACTTGCGACATACATGTAGATTGATTTCTATTTCTGTTTTCATATGCAATGAGCCATGGTGTATACCTTCTATGATATGGATGATCACCCATGCGAAATAACCTTGCTAGGGTATTAGCTTGATTGGGTCTGGTACAAGCCATTAATTTGGTGAACCAACATCCAAGGAGACTTTTTGTTAGTGTTCTATTTTTTTTGAAGTGGTGAAAGTACACGAGATAGACATTGATTGGACCATCTGGATGATGAAGAACAACCAGCAAAATGCTTTTGAATTTATTTGTGTAACCTTTTGAGTTTTCCATGCATAACAAAAGTTTGCAGTATAGTAATAACAATTTTTATATTTTTTTTAAAAGGAGATTATTGTGATAACCATGCATAATTTTAATTTCATTTGTATTTATTAGAGAAACTTCATTCACATGGTACATGAATATTTTGTTTTACAATACATAGGCATAATAATTGTTTACAATTGTGGAAAAATATTAATTGAAAGATACATGAAAACAATATAAATAACTGAACAAGTATGTATTTATGCATTACCGGTACTTCAAAATCGTCTGCTATGAATTGGTACATAGTTGATAAGTGTATTATTTTTTTGTTTTCTTTAGAAACATATTATGATTAAAAATACAAAAATGCATGGTTTGCATTATTGCCTGTATTGTCAGAACTCTCTACTTGTACTGCCCTTGACCAGTACAGATCATAAGATGTACAAAGTTTGAACAAAAATGAAATTGATATCCCTCCTCTTTTTATTTTTTTTTCTTCATTCAGAGTACTGCCTTATCCTCTAACTTCATCAATTTGTTGCTGTCTTGTTTTAAAATATATCATTTGTGCAATTCACTTTTTCATAAATGAAGGATATTACCATAAAAATACCAATAATACATTAAGTACATAGGTGCATGTATTGTGAGACATCTCAGCGCCTGGCCAGAATGTATCAGACGATGTACAAAGCTTAATTTTTAATTTTTTTTAATTATTTTTTTTCTTCAGAGTGCCGCTTCAGCTGCTGACTTTATCAACTCAGTGCTGTCTTTGGTTAGGGTAGGGATGGATAAAGTGCTTCAACCTATCCGAGCTGGTGTGTTAGAAATGATGAGCTCCTCGATACAGGAAGTTTACCAGCATCTTACCAAGGTTAGTATCCAGGTGATAGTAGTCTTATTTTTTTTTGGGGGGGGGGGAGGGGAAGGATATTATTCTATATTGTTAGGGGTAGAATAGTGTACTGTATGGAAAATAATTTTTTATATTGTTAAGGGTACAATATAATTCATTTGTTCATTCATTCATTCATGTATTCATTCATTTACTCATTCATTTAAGCATTCATTCATTAATTCACTCATTTATTTATTAACTCATTCATTCTTCCATTCATTTATGTATTCATTTATTTATTCATTCATTCAACTTATCATTCATTTAATCATTCATTAATTCATTCATTCAATCATTAATTCATTCACTGGCATTCTGTGTAGTAGTTTATTTCCCCAGATGGAAATGAGCCCATGCAGGAAATAAGAGTCTCCATGTGTCTGTAAGGAATAGAGATGAAGAGAACAAGGCATTGGGAGTCTATATTTAGTTACGTGTGTGAAGAGAAAGAGAGAGAGAGAGAGAGAGCGAAAGAAAGAAACAGAAAGATAGACTTGCCGGAAAACACAGATTTGACAGAAAGAAAAAGAAGTTGAGAGACAGAGAGATAAAGAGAACGAGAGAGAGAGAGAGAGAGAGAGATAAAGAAAGAGAGAATAAGAGAGAAAGAGAGAGAGGTCACATGTACTTGTATGGTACTCTATAGAGCTTATTCATTCATGAAAGCAAATATTTTTTAATCTGGAAAAAGAGTAAAGTGGACCAAAATCATGTGTTAAAAATGAAAAATTTATTTCATGGAGAAAAATTGTTAGCCTTGGACATGTTTATTTCATGCTTGACTAGCCATCTTTGTAGTATGTATGCTGTTTGCTTAGGAAGACCAGATTAACACTGTGTAGACAAATTTATGAGGAAAGAGCGACTGGATTATAAATGTGAAGTAGCTTATTGCCTCAGGTGGAAATGAGCAAATGCAGAAAATATGAGTTTCCATGTGTTAAAAAGGATTAGAGGCAAAGATAAAAAAGGGATTAGGAGATATTTAGTTATGTGTGCGAAGAGAGAAAGAGAGAGAGAGAGAGAGAGAGAGAGAGCAAGAAAGAAACAGAAAGATATACAGGCTTGACCCCCAAAACACAGATTTGACAGAAAGCAAAATAAAAAGAAAGAAATTGAGAGACAAAGTTAGATAAAGAGAACGAAAGAGAGAGATAAAGAAAGAGAGAATAAGAGAGAGAGAGAGAGAGAGAGAGAGAGAGAGAGATATAGGTCACATGTACATGTATGATACTCTATAGAGCTTATTCATTCATTCATGAAAGCAAACATTCTTAATCTGTAAAGGAACAAAGGTTTTTAAAAAAAAACACTCATTCAAATTGAAATTGATTTCATGGAGAAAATTGTTAGCGTGGGAGGCGTGTATTTCATGCTTTACTAGCCAACTATGATGCATGCATCTTTAATGTGTGCTTAGAAAGACTAGATTAGCATTGTGAAAAATGACTATGAGAAAAGAGCGACTGGATTATTATGTGAAGTAGAAAATATGAGTTTCCATGTGTTTAAAAGGAATAAAGACAAAAATAAAAAAAAGGGATTGGAACTTTGGAAGATGTTTAGTTATGTGTGAGAAGAGAGAGAATGAGAGAGAGAGAGCAAGAGCAAGAAAGAAACAGAGATAAACAGAGAGAGAGAGCAAGAAAGAAACAGAGGTAGACAGACTTGCCCCCAAAACACAGATTTGACAGAAAGCCAAAAGAAAGAAATTGAAAGAGAAAGAGAAAGAAAGAGAGAGAAAAAGATTGAGAGAGAGAGAGAAGTCACATGTACATGTGTGGTACTCTATAGAGCTTACCCATTCATTTATGACAGCAAACATTTTTACCTTTTAAGGAGCAAAGGGGAAATACAAAAAAAAAACTTTAAAAATTAAAATTGTTTTCATGGTATAAAATTGTTAGCGTGGTACATGTTTACTTCATGCTTTACTAGCGAACCATGTTGTGTGTATGATGTTAGCTTACAAAGACCTGGGGGTGTTTCACAAAGATCCTAAGTTGAACTTATCTCTAAGTTGGACTTAAAAATTATGGAAAGCCGTTAGCATCTATGATAATATTTTTAAAAGTTATTTCAAAAGGCAGAAAATGTTCATTCAAATTATTCATATTTTCAATTATCAAGGAGATTTCATGTTCTTGATGTGGAATTTATAAAAAGTCTAAAATACTTGAATTTTCGTTTTTTAATATATTTTATTTTAAGGCTACAAATGGCTCTTCATAATGTTTAAGTCCAACTTAGAGTTAAGTTCGACTTAGGATCTTTGTAAAACACCCCCCCCCCCGCCAGATTAGCATTGTGAGAAAACAAACTATGAGAAAAGATCGGTCGGATGCATTTTTCTGTAGGTGTGATCGTAACCTCTGCATGTGCAGCATGATGTTTTGATGTACCTGTTTCAAGCTTGATTTTCAAGCACGGCTGTACGCCTACAATGACACTGGAGAAACTGTGGAGAAACTGTGATGGAAGTGGTAAAGAGAAGTGGATTGAGATGGATGGGTCATGTGTTGAGAAGGGAAGATGATGAACCTGTGAAAAGAGCGTGGGATCTGGAAGTGGATGGCTCAAGAGTGAAAGGAAGACAAAAGATTTCAGGGAATACCGCCCCATGTCAACAATTTATACGTCTTTATGTTCTAAACAAGACATGTACAGCACTTTGTAACTATAAAAAGAAAGGCAATTTGATTAGATTGGGATATAGAAATCACAAATACATGTACATGTAGACGTGTTATAGTCTAGTGGTTTAAACACCTAACTGGAGATGGGAAGGTCATTTGTTCAAGCCCCATTGTGGCACTAATGTTTTTTAGCAAGACTTTAATCTGCATTTTCCACCTTCCAACCAGGTGTTAAATATGTACCTGATAGGAATGAATTCCTTGAATGCTGTGAGCACCCAAAATGGGTAGCATACATGTAGTTAGAGTTAGTTTGAAATTGAAACGCCCATGAGCATTTTGTGTGGTTGATATGAGCGCTATAAGAGTAATTGACATAAAAAGCCTCTATTCAAATAGACTGCTTTATTGCCAGGAATCAGTAAATGGCATAATTGTCCTCCGACAAATCAATCCACCCATCTAGGGAGGAGAGGACAAAAGCTCTATAGTGTAGTGAAAAGTATACGCATCCATAAACTAAACTACCATGACATACCTGATAGGAATGAATTCCTTGAATGCTGTGAGCACCCAAAATGGGTAGCATACATGTAGTTGGAGTTAGTTTGAAACGCCCATGAGCATTTTGTGTGGTTGATATGAGCGCTATAAGAGTAATTGACATAAAAAGCCTCTATTCAAATAGACTGCTTTATTGCCAGGAATCAGTAAATGGCATAATTGTCCTCCGACAAATCAATCCACCCATCTAGGGAGGAGAGGACAAAAGCTCTATAGTGGAGTGAAAAGTATATGCATCCCTAAACTAAACTTGGAAAAATAATCAGTCTAGTGAAAAACAGTTTGTGTTGATCAGTTCTAGTCCCTTATATAGCACAGGAACCGTTCAGGTTCCCATAGTCGTACATGGAAGCTCTGGTAAGGAAAGAAAGTTAAGCCAATTTCTCTCAATTTTAATGTCATTCCCAGAACTCTGGATTAATTAGCTTTAAAAGTAGCCATCAAACTATATTAATATTGCCTAGGATGTCATGAAAACCTTTGAAGTGTAAATGCATGTCTTTTTACCATGATGTTACTGTACGACGACAGCTTATTGGATTTTTATCAGCTGTCCTCCATTGATAGCTGGTTTGGTGATGCACATGCCCAATGGCCTGTGACCTGTCAATTTCTGAGAGTAATTAAATTCCAGTCAATTATTCATGATACCACTCTCCTGACAGCTAATAAATGGATTAAAAAAATTTCTTTTTCATTTTTTCTTTTTATGTACATGTATAACAATACAAAACCAGTTAATCATTATTGATAGAAGGAGGTAGGGAGAATTTGTGATAACTTGTGCTGTGGCATATGCAAACCTATTCCAGGTTTTGATGTATGCTTTATTGAAATATAATGCAATTACACAGTGGCTCTCAAAGTCTATTTTTTGTTGAGAGTGAATAAAACAAAACGAGACTGAAATTTATCATACATGTACATGTAGTACAGAGTGCGCTGCACTTCCGCGACTGGCTCACATTTTCTGTTTCTCTTAAGTTTTTTTTTTTTTGGGGGTAAAGTGTCGATCGATGCCTTGCCAGAGGACAGTAATGCTATGACAGGGATGGTGCACATCATTTGCTCCTGTGCAATTTGTAAAAATAACACACTGCCCTCATTATCCCTTTTCAATAATATTCCAATCCATGTAGTATTTATATTATATTGACTGGGCTTGAGGGGTACATCAGAAATATTGACCAAGCTAATATTATATTGCCCGGAATCAAAGACGAGGGCAATATGGTCTTAGCGCAGTCAATATTTCTGATGTACCCCGAAAGAAGCCCTGTCAATATAATTATTATTACCTATACAAGGCATTTTTTACAAATGATATACAACTTTGGTATCAAGCATGATTTTTAGTCACCATGTATGCATGTATTTCCCTTACTCTTGTCCAGAGATGAAAATTATGAAAATGAAATTGTGACGTAAATTGTTACCGCGTACACTTTTAACGCCTACACCACAGGCGTACACAATACTGCGCGTATGCACTGTAATAAAAGCGCACTGACAAGAAAGAGTGGAATATGTCAGAATGTTGCCCTCTAATTTAGTACAGTGGTCTACGGGGAAAACCTGGAAGAGGGCAATATGGCAAATGGTTTTGTATTCGGAGTAGCGTGCAGAATATGGCTTTTTATTTTGCAGCTAAAACGCCTTGTATAGGTAATAACGAAATATATTGCCCTGTTTCCATGCAGTTACAAAGCTATATTATATTTTTTATCAATATGAAGCCAATGGTCCTACATTTAACAGTTTGGATAAGCTAATTTACTGACATTGATCAATTAGTATGCAGCCATGATGACATGTATTTAAAGACCCTGTCAGAAGTGAAAAATTAAATAGGTGAATTATATGTCAAAGGAAAGCTTACAAGCCATAGATTACAATAATACCAATTATATGCTACTTTAGTGCCTGTCAGACGAGTAACGGCTCTCTGAAAGCTCGAAATCTAAAGCTTCGAAAATCTGGAGTTGTCGACCTAAAAACTAGCTATCGAATTGATGACATCATCGCATGTGGAGTACGCATATTCACAATGACTTTGCATTAATTAAGCAAGGCTCATCACCTCAGCTATATAGGCGAGCCGATCGGGTGCAAATATTATGTTGTCACTGTAACTGCGGCAAATTTGACCCCTGTTGACCTGTAATTTGGAGAGGTGCAGAAAATAAGGTTTTAATTCGCTTTTGTGCAATAATGAAAGGGAAAATATTTTGAATTCCTTTATATTTGTATTCTATGTTCATTCAGCTTTCTATTGATAAAAAGTTGTATTTTCATCGGATAGGGTCTTTAAGCATGGTCAGTAGACTATCCATGCATCAAAATGATCATGTAATGTATTTGCTCTTTAGAGCATTCAGGTGAAACATACCATACCATCATATAGGTAACAGCAGTTGAGTAATTAGATAAAATTTGTTGAGAGGATGATAATAGAGGAGTGAAGGTGATAAAAGTGGTTCGGTTAGAGATGGATGGATGGATGAAGTTAATAGATAGAGATATATGGAAAGAAATGTAGAGGGAAGGGAAGAAAGGGAAGGGAGGGGAGGGAAGTGGGGGAAATGATAGAAGAGGAGAGAATAGGGGAGAGAGATAGGAAGAGGGATGGAGAGAGGGAGACAGAGAACAAGAGAGAGACAGAGAGGGGGAGGGGGAGGGGGAGAGTGGGAGAGAGTAAATGGAAGGAGGGAACAGAAGGAGAGAGGAGAAGAACAGAGAAGAGGAGAAACATGTATGAGGATAAGAAACGGTATGCGAGGAGAAGAGAAAGGGAATGAGAAGGGGAATAGAGATCTCATGAGGGGAAAATGAGAGTCTGCCAAATACTGAAGGCATATATGATCAAGTAATCCCTTCATGTCAAGTCAAGATATTGGACTTGGACAAGTCAAGATATTGAATCTATTTCATGTTGAATACTTCTTACAGTTACTTGAGATCTTCAATCAGAGCTCCAGTGAGAGTGGATCCATTCATGGTCACACCAGGGATCTCTGTGTGCTCCTGTCTTCAACTGTCTGGCTCCAGCAGGAGCTTGCTTCATACAAGAGACTCCTGGGGGAGGAGGAGGCCAAGTATGTCTTAACCCCAACACACACTATACGATCTGACTACGGGCCGATTTTGGAAAAATTTGAAATAGCATTTGATACAAATATTCAAACGTGTAAAATCTTAATGACCAAGGATCTGAATTATCATATGATTAAGAAAATCTAAATTTCATGCTTCCTTGGAAGAGGAAAAGCAAAATCGGCTCACAATCGGAGTGATGTCAGACCAGAAATGCGATTGTGTAAGATTTGAAGCGGACTCTGCATTTATTCTGACTAGAAGAGTTCAATGCACCAAAATTCCAGTTGTTAGCTAAGTATTCTTATCATTGTTTAGAGGCTAAATCAGGAAGATGTTGTTTGTTTAGATTTCTTATCTAATGTTTAGATTTCCTATCTAATACAATTGCTATTTCTTCTAAAATCAGATCGCAGGATGATTGTGTAGTGTGCAGTGGGCTTTCTACCAGGGTGTGTTGTCACTGCTGATTCAATGCCCAGACAGCAATATATGAATATTTACTAATTTAAGGGCAATAGTTAAAGTTACCAGGTCATCAAGTACAGAGGGCGCTTCTCACAACACTCGATGACTCCGACAAGCCAGTGCCATGGCAGTTACGAGGCCTCAGCAAAGATTTGTGGGCAAACCTGGGGCAGTTTCCCTTTACTCATAACATTGGATCAAATGGGTATTTTGCACGGATTGCGCGGGCTGTGCAAAATGGAATCCTTCAGAGCAAAGCATTTTCCTACCACGACGCATTTATTTCTCTAAAATCATTGGCAGGAGTTGAATTCCAAACTGTGCTCTCTACCTAGAGATAGAGTCGTTGGGTATACCCAGTAAGTCAAAGTCAGATGTTGTGAATCTTCAAAGAAAGTCTTATACCAGGGTATGTCCACACTGATAATTCAATGGCTTAGATTAAAGTATTGTTTACCTCAGTCTTGGCTATGATACAAAAAGGTTATATCAGTTGAGATAAACAAGTAAGAAAGAGAAAGAATGAAATCCTTATAGTGAAATATTCTCCAAAACATGAAATTTGGAGATGGTTAAGACCACTTTTGCTTTTGAATTTGGGTTGGGTTGGATGGACAGTAGGGGTCGTGGATTAGGATTTCCCCCTGGGAAGGCATGGTTGGGAGTTGAAAATAGCTTGACAGAAAAAGAATTGGTAAAACTAGAACAAGAAAAAGATGGAGGAGAAGAAGGAGAAGAAGGAGGAGAAGAAGGAGAACAAGGAGGAGGAGAAGAAAAAGATCAACCTGAAGATGAGTATGAAGAAGAGAGAGGGGGAGGGGTTGCAAATAAGTAGTACTTCAGGAAAAGAAAAAGAGTAATATGAAATAAAAATCTTTCAATTTCAGGAGTTTCTTTGGTGGCGTTGAGAAACAACTGAGTCAGTTAGAGACGGTGGTGCAACAGCAGATCACCTCGAGTCACATAATGGTGGTGTCAACGGTCATCTTACAAGATGCTGAGAGTCACAACTGGGCTGACCAAAGACCTTTCTTTGAGGTGAGATGATACAACCAAACCTCTCTAATGTAGCTTAATGAAATGTCGTGGTGGTGTAGAAAGATGCATCTGGTACGCAACATGCATAATGGTTGAAAATCATAATTTAATCAGAAAGAGATAGAACCCCATTGTTATAAAAGGAAACCTCACCACAAACAATACATGTCGGTATTCTGACAAATGAGATGTATTCCTGCCCTTTGATATACAATATTCATTACGAAAGTGTACAAGAGATGTATAAATGAAGATATTCTTGGCATGATCTAATGCCTTTTGGGCGCAGCCATTTTCTTGATCATGTGAAATACCAGGCAAAGTTGTACATGTATCATGCACCAAGCTTTAGTTGGAAATACTTTTTAAAGTCAAGAACATAACCTTTACTTTTCAATGTGGGCAAATCATAGCTGAGAAGGTGAAAATTATATTTGGTGAAAAATTAAAACAGGGAAACAATTATAACTCATTTATTTAAAAATACTATAATATAGCACGGTATAGAACCTTAGCATTTTAGTCTGAGTATTTTTACCTTGTATAATGAGAATGTGTTTTTCCCTTGTATAATTAGAATGTGTTTACCATGGTGGACAGTACATACATTTCAAAGGTAAATGTAACTCAGTGGATATACTTGGAGATATCAACCGAAATGCAAAGGGTCACCTCATCGCATTATCAATAACTTCCCTATTTATCCAGAAAACAACTTTTTTTCTCCCTTTCTGCAGGATGAACGATGCTCCTATTCTGTACAGATGTGGCACCTTTACCTTCAGCGTCTACAGCATGAGCTCTTCACGGTGTGTCCTCCCTCTCAATCCCAACCCATCTTTGCCTCGGTCCTCAGCGAATCCATCACTCTACTCTCCTATCGCTACAACAAAGCCCAGCCGTCATACAAGAGAACTCGTCAATTTAGGTTGGTTCCTCAGCTTTAGTAGATTCTGTTTTACTGAGTTCTTGTTTGAATGAGTTCTTTCTCCATTGAGATATTAGGGACTTTTAGATTTGCACGACGAGAACGTGGACTGCTTCGTGGACATCCTTTTAAGGCAATGTGATGTCCTTTTCAGGCACTGCCGGGCACTGACAGGCACTGACAGTCTGCCCGGCAGGGCCTTAAAAGGACGTCACATTGCCTTAACAGGATGTCCACGTAGCAGTCCACATTCTCGTCGTGCAAATCTAAAAGTCCCTAATATTTACTTTGATAGACTAGCCAAACACTTACAGTTTACTTACTAAGAATTTGTGTGTTTTTAAAATGTAGATGTTTTCATATACTTGGTACTACTAAAAAATATGTAGTATCATTGTGGATACTGTTCTAAAATTAGCATGCTGTAATTGGTCAGAGATTGTTTAGATAATGTCTGTGTTTTCACAGACTCATCAATCTCTAGATACTACAAATTTATCATAAATAAATGGAAGAATACTTGTTCTTTTGCTTTAAATCTGTAGGGCTGACATCACCACAGTGCTGTTGACGACCCTCACCCATCTATGGTCTGCCTGTAAGACCCCTCAACAGCTGGTCTTGCCCCCCTCCTTACTCTCCTCTTCCCCTCACTTTCCCCATAACTCATTCCCTCTCAACATCCACAACTCTGCCTCCTGCCTACTGGGAGCCCTAGCTGTGGTGACTTCACCCCTCTCAGACCTCTATAAGGTCTATAAGAAGGGTTATCAGAAGAAGGGCGTGGCCCATCGCAGTACGGTGGACCAGGAAGGGGCGGGGTCGGTTGCCTGTGAGCAGAGGCTGTGGTTAGCATGGATTAGACCTGCCCTGTTTGAACAGCTGGAACAAGGGTAAGATTTGGCTTTAGTATTAACATTTATAACCTTTGATGGAGAGAGAAAGAGAAAATAGAATAAAAAAAGGGAAATGAAATGAAGGAGATGATATGATGATGGTAATGATGAGGATGATAATGATGTTCAAGATGAGGATGGGGTTCTAATGAAGATGATGAAGAAGTTGAGTAGGAGTGGAAAAGTAAGAAGATGGAGAAGGGGCTTGGGAGCGAAACTAAGGGAATGGGTGATGAAAAGAGAGGGACAGATAACAACAATTTTTTTCCAGATGTTGATTACTGTTGACTATTTTTCATCTTCCAGATGGAATTTCCTACCGGACAAGATTGCATCATTTATCTTGCTGAAACTCCTTGCTAACCAACCGGCTCCTTGCGATGTTCTTACACTGCAGGTATGTTATCATTTCACTCAATGAATGTAATATTCCTACATGAAGGCTCTTAAACACTTTACTCTATAGAGCTGATTTGTTAAAAATGAAAACTTCACACATTTTTATACTGCAGGTATCTTGTAATTCCACTCATTCCCTGTAAATATCTGAAGGCTCTTCAAAAACTTATTGAATAGAAATTACTTTTCATTAACATTGAAGCAGATTTCTGACTTATTTACCTGTACTATGAGGAGTGTTTGCAAGGATGGGTGATTTAAGATGTGTCCCAATATTTCTTTGTTAATGGCTATTTAGAACCGTCTTCAAATCATATTCCACGGGGGTGCATTCAGACATGAAGTAATGAAATTCCTCCCCCAAAAAGAAGAGGTAAAAAAGCCTTGGCAATTGAGCAAAGTATGCTTCACTTTTCCGTTTCTCATAACACTCTGATCATAGATCATGTATAGGAGATATTGTGTCATTTATTTTTTATTTATTTATTGAAATATATTTAATCAGGATAACAAGAATCAGATATACATTGAAGATACAATATCTGTTTTACATCCTGGTCCTGAACAGAATAAAAATGTAATACATGGAAATATAAATAATGAAAATCACCAAAGTTCACAAACACAGGTAAAAACAGTATAAAACTAATATATACGAATAATACGCATTTGAAGTAGTAAAAAGCAACCAAAAAACGACAATGTAATAATTCAAATTAACAGCGGAAAAACATCGAATCACCTAAAAGACATTGAAATATCACCAAAAAGATTAGCAGAGGAGAAAAGATATAAGGAAATTGGTAGAAAGTAGAGAAGGAAAAGAGAGAAAGAAAGAAAGAGAGGGAGAGAGGAAGAGGGAGAGACAGAGAGAAATGTGTCATATCAAGAGCAGTACATGTATATGCAGCTTTGTTTTATAGACCTCTCCAAATACTGCTTCTTACTATTCATGTAGTTTGGCTGTAGCAGCAGTCTCATGTGGTTTATTGCATTGTGGATGAATCGGGCTGAAATTCACCAGTAATGTCTCCCTGACTGTTGCTCTACTTTTATAAACGCCAAGCTTGAAATGACTTGTATATCGCAGACTCTGCTCTCTCGAGATGCCCTACTAGCTACTCTGATGATGTCAAACACCGGTGCATCGGTGAGATACGAGCTCTCGTCAATCCTGCAGCCTCTCATTGATATCCTGGTACTCTGTTCTGATCATCATACAACACTAGGCTCGGTACTCATGGCTGTCATTGAAAAGTAAGTCGGTCTTTCTACAATCGGTGTTCACTAGAAAAAAGTTTGGTTTATTTGATATAATTAGTCAACAATATTTAACGACATTGAAATTTAACACAGGATTTTTGAAAAGCGGAATTATCTTGTAACAGTTAACAACAGAATTATTCATACCTCTTGTAAATTTGATGTTTCTTTCGTTTTTCGTAACTCAATAATGAAAGGTGGACAGGTTGAATAAGGGCCTTTGTTAAATACTTTTAGATGTCAGCTTTAATATGTCACATTCTCAAGAGACATAAATTGGGACAAATGAATTTTGCACATAATTTAAAAAAAATACAAAATTTGGTAAGGGTATGAATGATTTAGTTGTTAACTGTATATAGACCAACAATATCAACAGTTGCTGTAGGGTTACCGGTAAACAAACTTGATTCTTGTCCAACCCATGAATAACTACTGTTACTGTGCTAGTTTTATATCCATGGAATATATCGTCTGTTTGGAGCCAGAAGGGCATTAACTCATATACTTTAACACAGAGTTAACGCCTTTCTGGCATTGAACAGACAACATACCTGCAGGGAATACAGTAATTTGAGTGCAATCCAAGAATGGTCTATTAAAGGTACTACATGTATGTCCCATTTGCAGGCCCAAAAAATGAAAAGGTTAAATTCCAACAGCATTTGAAAGACAATACTAATTTAGAACTTCCCTAAAAAAAGGGGGGCTTGAAAATGTCTTTAAGTGGGAAAATAACGACTATTAGTTGTCGAATCGACTTAGGAGCTATAGAGCCAGTAAGTAATAGTCTGATTTTTCAGACCATTGTACCGAATGGTCGTACGTTTTATGCTGCGCAAAGATTCAATCAGTTTAATTTTGGCCATTACAAGAAGTGGGTTATTGATGTAGACAAATGCTCATGTACCCTTTACAGCTCATTTTATGTATGTTATTACCAAAGATGAAAAGGCCAGTCAGTCACTCAATAGTGTCTGACAGTGAAGTCTAGCAAGTAAACGGGTTTCCTTGCATAATTTGAATATTAGGACACTGCTAACGTTTAAATTTCACAGATAGGACATACATGACATATTCATAATTCCTGCAAAGTTCTACAGAATTTGATGTTGGCTGCAAAAGGGACATAGTATCTTTAACAAGTACTTGATTATTTCCATAGTGAATTGATATGAGCTGTGTAGTTTGAAACTACAGTGTATTGTTTATTATATCGTAGAGGTGTTATGGTCCAGTGGATAAGTCTCAGGACTGTAACCCACAAGGTATGGATTTGAATCACTGCCACAACACTAAAGCCTTATGGCAAGATGTTAATCTACATTTGCCACACTCCACCCAGGTGAGATTAATGGGTACCTGGTAGGACTATTCCTTGAAATGCACTGTGCGCTGATAACAGCTGCCAGAGCTAAAGCTAGGTAATCGCATACATTCATGTATACATGACTACGGCGGTTGCTCAAGGAGCGTACATGAATTTCTCAAATACGGACAGAGCTAGCTCAGCTAGGTATATAAAATATGATTAAAATAAACATTATGAAACTTAAAAAATGAAAATGAAATTATATAATTAAAAACAATAAAAAAAGGGTAAATATGACGTGAAAATATTGCGGTAAGAATTACATAGAACTACAGAACTTGTTTATGTTAATTTAATTTGAACGTTCAAAGTTCGAAGGTGTGTGCCTATAAATGAAATTGAAATTGGTATTGAGGACGAAACGTTTATCCAGCTGGCGCGAAATTGAATGACAACTTCGCGTCATTAAATTTAATGGATTTCTCTCTAAATTGAATGAAATAAAATTCAAAAGGAATGATATAAAACGAAATTGAAAGCTCAAAGAATAAAAATGAACCATGAGAGCAGAGAGTTGATGAAAACCGTTCGAACTTGAACGCCTATTCACGAATATGAATGCAACTCAGATGAAATTGGGCGGGAAAACCTATAGTAAAACAAAATTACCACAATTTTGGTCGACACCGACCCTTGAAATCCATTGTCGTCTCTGGTGATGGCTGTCACTACGACCGACACTCCCTTAATGACCTCTAACGTTGCACTTTTGCCCCAAAGTGTTATCCCTATTGAATGCTTATCGTCTCCCAGCTGTCCAAGTGTGATGATACGCGGTTTGTACGCTGGCGTTTCGACAAGTTGGCCTACCTGCAAAACACCATAAACAAGCACATCATGTATTCAATTCGAAAAATACAAAAACTTTTAGTAATAATAATAATAGTGGGTTTTTGTATAGCGCTCATGTCCGTCAGACTTGACACTCCTGGTGCTCCCGAGTATAATGTATAATGTATTACACGTCAAAAGCAAAATGAATAAATATACATAATAATTATAATGAAGTGCCAAGATTCAATTAAAAACACACATCGTAATCAACAAAAAACACCAATATTGACACTTTGAATTACAATAAATACTTCACAATACACTAAAATCTTAATATGATATATACTGTTTATAAATAAATATCTTTTTCAATGTTTCATAAAATCCTCACAATTTGAAAAAACTTCTTTTACGATTCAACATCACTAACTTTTAAAAAACCTCTCGTCACAATTGTTACATTTTACAACAGCAAAATACAAACCTCGATAACATCTCCTTCGACTGTCATTCGTCTTTTTCGGGCGCTCCCCCGAGCTTCCGAAACGGACACTGTTAGTGTTAGGTCTTATAAGTTATAAGTTGTTGACAGTCTCCTGGTTGACTTTGAAGTCAATGACTTCTGAAAAGACCTAAAAAATACAATTTATATCAATAAAATACAATTTATAACTATTTAAAGATTTTGTGATACATAGCCACTTCCCCACAACAATACCAATATAAAACATTTAAAAAAAGGCCCCACATACATGTATAAACAAAATATTTACCTTAATATAAATACCACCCTTCATATGGAATTGCAAATTAATAAAGCCATAATTTCAAAAATTTTAAAAAATTAGTCAAAAAATATTTAAGCTACTAAATAATCATATTGATCAATTTATACTACCGTTTAACCATTACAGATTTAATATTAATTATAATTTATTTATTTTTAGTCAAGGATTGATTAGGCTAAATGAATGGATTTAATTTTATCATGCCTTTAAAGTGGACGCTTACTCAACAAAACAAAAATCCACTCATAAATGAACACCAAAAAGTTCCAAACTTTCACTTACCGTAGCATTGGCTAGCAACCGCAGGCTGGGGCCTCCCTTTCCTACTATGTGTGTGACAATAACTTTGTCGTTTGCCTTAAGTTTCAAAAGGTCCGTTGATGCTTCAGACTTGACGTCATTGACAAAACACCCCTTTATTACCGTTTCTTCAACTCCACTCTCGATCACATGGCCGAATAAAAACTGACGACCACTCGCAGTAACCTTACGAAGCTGGAAGCTTTCGACCACCATCATCTCAACTGTTGTATAATTTGACATCCTGCACAGCCTGCAATTCTTATCAAACTATCAAAACATCACACACATATCATGCATTTGTCAGACCACTTATATACCCATGTCAAAGGTACGTAGCATCTTTTACAATTGCAGGTGTTTGAAATTTCTTAAAGTTACTATATGTCCCATTTGCAGCCAACATCAAATTATGCAGAAATTATGAATTATGTCACAAAAAATACTGGACGCATAGAGCGATGGGTCCATTGTTTGAGCAGCCTGACTTTCATTTCAAAATCTGCATTTTTTGTTGTGACCAACCATAATGAAAAATTCATTCGTCCAAATGCGTAGAGCATTAGAGCCTTGAAAAAATTATACATTTATCGCTCATGCTAAATTGTCATGATTGTATACATTCCAGGGGACATGCAGATGAGCGGAAATGTCAAAACCTCCTTTGCCTTGTTATAATTGTATTGTTATCAAGTATCTACTTCCGAGTCTGCCTTAGCATGCATGTACCTTTTTCCTCTGCTCAACAAATCTCTTTGTTTTGCAAATCATCTGTGTTAATGACAGCACCCATTCGTATATTTTATAATTATTAAACTCTTAACAAATACATGGACTTTTCGTTTACATGTGTTTGACATTGCCATAGGGCGTGGCTTCTCCGCGCCACGGCTGACGCATCTTCACCTCGGTCTGCTGTGGTCCTGTGTCACAAAAATACTCGACGCATGGAGCGGGGGATCCATTGTTTGAGCAGCCTGACTTTCATTTCAAATCTGCTTTTTTTTTTTGGTGACCAAAATAATTAAAAATTTGATTGTCCAAATGCGCAGAGCATTAGAGCCTTGAAAAAATTATACATCGCTCATGCTAAGTTGTCATGATTGTATACATTCCAGGGGACATGCAGTAACATTTTATGTCATGCAAAAATGTATTGCTCACCCTCCACTAGGCTGGAGACAAGAATTTGTTAAGCATTTTGGGCCCTAAAAGAAATGTGCGTTTTAATATCACTAAAATGCTAAATTGTCACGATTGTATACCTTCCAGGGGTCATGCGGTAACATTTTCTATCAGGCAAGAATGCATTGCTCACCCTCCACTGGGCAGGAGCTGAGTATTTATTACCCTTTGATCTTGACGACTGGGTTTGTCAAGCCCGAACTCCTCACTCTTTATCAATAATCTTAATATTTTTTTGTTAATATTCAAAATTAAACATGATTATGCTCCATCAAAACCTTCTCAAACCTATTGTTTCATCACGTTCATTACGGTCAACTACACATGCTAATTTCCAATACACCCCCGGTCCCCAAACTTATACCCGTTACGATGATCGAATTTCTCCTAGTTTTTAACATGTTGTAGCTCAGATTATGTTCTAAATAATAGTGACATTTACTTTTTATTTGATAACGAGATCATGACAAAATTTGTAGTCAAAGACGACGAGTCCAAATCAAACTTAAGTTTTTACATGTACTTTTGATGCCAAGCTAAAATGATCGCAGTAGAATTTTAAATTTCCCGCAGAAGTTAGCCCTCTCATGTTTTAATGGGTGTCATGGCGAATTCACTAAGAGCACAAGCGCCTATAAAAGTGTACACAAAATGGATCAACAATTGTGTTGAGTTTCAAAGGGCGCTAAATTCATCATACCGATATATGTTATATGGTGGGTGAAATTTTATTTTGGGTAAATCCGTTAAAAATCCATTAATCTACCTTGAATGGGTACCCTCCCATCAGTGGCGGATCCAGGGGGGACCCCCTCCCCTAGAAAAAAAAACGGGTAAAACACTCTTATTTGTAAAAAAGAAGAAGATGGGCCCCCTCAAAGGGGTGGTTGTCGAGAAAAAAGCACTGTTGAGCAAAAAAAATTAGTGCTCACTAACATGAGCATAGACGTATCACCTAATTCGTCTAACTGACGAATTCAAGTCTTGGAAGCGCGTAGGAACGTTATATCATAATGTGTTATCCACTGTACAAGAATAGATTATTATTATTATTTTGTTTTGGTTTCAGACAAGATAACTGGCCAATTTTCCGATATGACAGCCTGCCAGGGAAGACGACATCAGTGCCTGATTGGTTATCGTGCATCTTTAAAGTTCTCAGGCCTTTTATACTCAGGTAAGACAACGAGAGAGGTACAAGTGATGCTGAAGATTGGTTAGAGATTAGGTAGAAAAGACCATTCATCATTCCTTACACGTCATGTATATTTTCCTTATAAACCCAAATGATGCTCTCAGGCTTACTATGATATACATGTATGCTATCGATAATTGGTGGTTTGTACATGATGATCATGCATAGCTTGCAGCTTCCCTCTTTATCTTAAAAGGGATTGGGTATCTTTGTCTCAGATTCTAAACAAAATCCTGGATTTAGCTCATGCTGCAATCATAATTATAAACCTTTAGGTCTGTCAGGAATCCCATGACTTTTACAAGCCGATCACCTGTCTGATTATCTAGATATTTATGATTGGAATTCTAAATGTCAAAAACTGTTTTCCCAAAGGTTTTTATAACACTACAGTCCATTGGGGGAAATGAGTATGGTAAAACCAGTCCTTCAAAGATTTTTACTTTATTGAGGCACTTCATGATCATTTTGAAGCGCAATTTTTTTAGGGCTTTAATATTACACCATATCACAGACACTGATAACATGTAGGTTCATGCATCTCAGATTTTACATTGTTAAACAATGCCTTTTAATGGTAGTTTTTTAATGAAATTCACATTGGTTCTCTGTAGTGGGCTTGAAGTTACATATGCTAGATATTTCTTTAAAAATGATATTATGGTATGATATGAATTCTCTTTTAGACTCTTTATAAAGTGTATATTAAGATGGACTATATTATGCAAATAGTACACATCACCTATTCTGTTTTCCATGGTTTAAAAGTCTGACTGTTTTGATCAAATACAGGTTTATTCTCTGATGTTTACGGGCATGGTTTATGGTTCCTTTTCTAAAAGTACTTTCGCTATTTTTTATGATGGTTTTGATGCAGAGGAGTATTAGAGGCTGGTGAAGTCCTCATGAAACCAAGAGGTTGCAGTGAGACCAGTGGTTTCCTAGAGACACTAGGGGAACTCCCTTGCGGATGTCGCCCCAAACACAGGTCTACAGGTGCAGCTGCTCACAAACAAGGTAAGAAGGTCTAGATTTGTATAGCATGAAGTGGGTGTGACAATTCTGGGCCCTGTTTCATAAAACTTGTTATCAATAACAACTGCCACAGATCTATGAGAAATCTGTTCACAGCCAATCAAATGCAAGGATTTCAGTAGCTTATAACAATTATCGTAACTTGTTATTGATAACAAGTTTTATGAAACAGGGCCCTGATCTCAAAAATGTGCATTGATTGGATCTGCTTTTCACAACTAGAACCAAATCCAGATCGGTTTACAAGTAGGTCAAACAGCTGTGCAGCTGAGTAACACTGCCCTCTAGAAGGGGGGCAGACTTCATCATGAAGAAAAGAACAACGCACTGCCTTGTATAATTTTCTGGAGCAGTATTGATAATCAATTATGATGTATGCTCAGACATAAAGGCAGACAACATGGTTACAAGCACTGAACACCTAACCACCCTTCCTTCACTGCTACCACAGATTTAGGGCTGATGTCATTTGTACACCTATCCCCCTATCTAGACATTGTGCTCTTGGATATGTAAGGTGTCGTTACTATGTGATAGACAACAAGTGCATATTTACACCGTATGGTTCTTATGTAAAGTTCTAGTACAGTGAAACCTGTTTATAAAATCCACTCAGGGGTGTCAAGAAAAGTGTTCTGTATAGGCAGGTGGTCTTTATGTACAGATTCTGATAGTACAAGTTTCTGTAAGAAGCGATTGTCAAGGGAAAAAAAAAAAATATGGTCTTTATAGACAGGTGGTCTTTGTATACAGGTGGTCACTAAAGCTGGTTTCACTGTATTTCACATTGTGTTTTTTTTTCTACAGAGAAGGATGCCATGTCTGGAGCTTTGAAAGCGATGCTGAGATGCATCTCTGAGGATCTTATTGCTCTACCGACCACTCTCAAAGTCTTCTTCTTCTCTCTGCAAGAAAGACTCCAGAGCAACAGTATCAGATCCTGCCATAACTGTGTGGCTCTACAGGTAACGTGCTCATTCTTGTTTACATCTTCTTGCCCTTCCTCTGTGTCCCGTCCCTTATATGCCGCCCAGCTCTTCTATATGTTTGAAATTTCAGTCTTTTGTCAAGTATATTTCCCTTTCATACTTTTCAACTGGTTTTTCCTTTCCCTTCTCTTTTCCCTATTCTACAGTACCTATTTCAATCCTGAGCCTGTAAAAACACAAGCTGAAGTCGATGGGTTTCATGTAGTCGATATAATTCTACATTTCTATATAATCTGTGTTCATTTGGCCTTTATCTGTCTCATTTTTCCCTTGGGCCCTGGTCTTTCTGTAGGTGTTGTCCTTGAAACCAATTTCCTGTATTCAACCTTATTTCAGATCATTGGAAGCTGTGTGTATGCCACATTGACAGACGAGCAGGAAGTAAGGAGGATTGTGGGAGATGCTGTACCAGAGGGTACTATCAAGAAGTTTGCTCAGCTTGGGGACTATACCTTCCTCTCCTTGACTGCTACATGTAATCATGGTAAGGCTCCTGACTCTGTTCTGTTCCTCTTCCTGATCGTCAAGTTCATTAGTTGGAATATTGACGATCAATAAGACCATGAGGCCGGTGTATCATGTTAACTTAATCGGCTTTTCCAGGCATGATGTCTGTCGCATAAAAAGAAAGAAACAAAGATGAAAAAGAAGAGAAAATGAAAAAATAGGAAAGGGGCCACTTTGACTTAAGAAATAGGAGAGCTTACCGGTACTGATATTCTGTTTCTTTCCAGTTTCTATACTTCCTTTGAAAAATGAGAATGCATAATTAACATACCGGTCAACCATTCTGAATTTTGTGAAGTAATTCCAAAGTGTTGATGTAGATTCCTTTTTCTGATTTTCATTCCATTCAAAATATGTTAAACAATGTAAAGGCTGATGAAGCATTGGAGAACCTGTGTGCTGTTTAGTGACATTAAAGGTCGGTCCCCACACATGAAAATAAGATCCGATTCCCACCCATTTGTTAAAATTTGATTTCAACCCCCTAGAACACATATTGTTTTTTGTGATTGGGTTTGTGCAAACTTAATCAGAGAATAATGTATGATTACTGAAATTTGTTAAATAATTACTTGCTTTATGAAGGAACCCAAGAGAAGCTACCAAATCCTCTGCATACCTTCATCAATCTCAACTCCGATTGGCTACAAGAACATATCGACATTATCATAGATCACCTTGGGAACGAGTAAGTCACTCTTACTTTTAATCTGATGACCAGGGGGATATTAAAGTGAATAAGATGTCCCTCATGGTCCTTGCCAGGGGGTGTGTAAATGATTGACACTTCATTGGAATTCCTTGAACAGAATTTAAGTAATGAAGGAAGATGTTAATATATTTTGCAGAGAGCCAGAACAACCTGTGTATAACCTACAGTTATGAATAACCTATGTATAGACATTAATCTACATTTGCCACACTCCACCCAGGTGAGGTAAATGGGTACCTGGCAGGAATTAGTTCCTTGAAAAGGTCGAGCGCTGTATTGGCAGCCGTGCTAAGGCCAGGGTGACAATAATGGAGCGTCAGGAGTGGCAATGTGCCAGACATGAGGGCTATACAAGATTCCACTATTATTATTTTTTTAATTATTATTATTGTTATTATTATTATAACGAGTTAATGCTCTTTTAGGTCATAACATCTGTGGTAACCTTTGAGTGCCTATATGTTTTACATGTATGACATGGTGAAATAGACAACCAGTCTATACTGATCCTTTAGTATTCTTTGTTTATTTAATTATATCCATTGTACATCTCCCATCTAAAATTCTTTTGAGATAAAGAGATGATTAGTGCTATTAAAAATGGATGTTAGCTTTCGATACAGAAGCTTTTGTCTTTCACATGTCATCATCTTACTCTTTTCAATCTTCAGTTTCACTCTGATGAATACAACACCAAAAGCTCCTGTTCGTGTACGTCTGTACTAAAACAGCTATTCGTTTTTTTATTCATGTAGATGATTGCTTTTCTTCCTCATGATGTAAAGTATTTATCATATTGTTGATTTGGTTTGGCCAGATCCCTAGGTGAGCTAGCCAACTACAACTGGGATGAATCTAGTCTAGACTTTGTAGAAGATTACTTCACCGTACAGGCAGACCATGTGACTAGGACGAAAGATGGTATGTACTATATGATCCTAGTGTTATGTGTAGTAGGTGTAAATGCAGTAGAGTATGGAAGTAGAGTGTTCTGGACGTACATGTAAATCAAGTCTAGACTTTGTAGAAGATTACTACACAGGACAGGCAGACCACGTCACTAGGATGAAAGATGATATGTATCTTGGAATTCTTTCTCCCCCTGCCCTCTCTCTGTCTTAATCTCGCCCCGTTTGTCCATTTCCTCATCTTCTTCCTCCCCCATTCTTCCTTCTTTTCACTCTCCCTATCTGTATTTGAGTATGCGTTCTTATTCATTTGTCACTTAATTTTCATGTCATCTATTTATTTCGTATCTATATTATGAGTCTATTTGTTATTTATTGTGAATTTTGTTGTGTCAAAATTCTTAGCTCTTAGTCTGACAATGATGAATTTCAAAAGGTATTAAATAAGCTTTGGTGTGCCCTCTTCTTTTTTCTCCCATCATTTTACAATAAAGATGTGTTTTACCTTCTTTATACATACCGGTAAGTGAGTTAAGTAACCTAAACAAGCTTTAAGAGTTGATTTGTGTCCGTCTGGTATTTAAAAGAATCAGTTGAATTCAAACTCTGCATCCTATTCTTAATAGGTGCTGCTGGACTGAGGAAAATCAGCATCCTCTTCAGGAATAATCTGGTAAGTATTACCTTTTGAACCATAAAGACATGTGTCATGTTATATGTACATTTATGAAGTCAGTATTTGATGCTTATTAGAGACAAACTTTGTCACATGACTGCTGTGCCAAAGCTTGATGTGCAGGATGAATTGATTAGTTTTCTATGTATTGGACTAGGTTACGTCAAAATGTCATTCATAAAAAAAATATTCCAATGACTGTTCCGAGCATCAATTTTTTTCTCCTCATTTTGCATTGATATTTCAAATGAATGAGAATGTTAAAGGAATGGTAATTTAAATAAATGGAAATGATAGATAACATGTCTAAAGTTGGGGGGGAGGGGGAAATGCCTACTACAGTACTTCTATAACCTATAAAAGAAGAAATCTTCAGCTGCCTGCAGCCAGACTGTTGTGTATTTTGAATGGTCTATGAAATTCTGTCTATGAAATGTCAGGCTCCTAGCTTTATTAAACAGTTGCAATACACTTTCATGTATGAATCATTGCTGAGATGTACATGTATAAGCCTACATTTTAATGATATTGTAAACGTTGTAATTATCTTTAATCTTACAGGCCTGGTTTCAGCATCATCTAGACATCCCCCACTCCTGCAGACGGACGAGACCCCTACCGTACCCATCTTCAATCCCGATACCGCCCCTCACACCCTCTGACACCCTCGCCATCATCCTTCAACCCCTCTCCTCCTTCGACCGGCTAGACGATTCTCCGTTCACTCACGAGACCATCGCTGAGTTCTCCTACGACTGGGCCAAGCTCCTACTGGCTGACCTGGGGCTGAGTGAAGCTGGTTTCCGTTCCCTCTCTCGCATCGCTTTGAGATGCAGGAGGATGCTAACCTGGAAGAGGGTGAACGGAAACCAGTCCGTGTGCTCAGATCAAAGTTTGACCTGGATAAAGGTGATCTGGTCTGAATCCTTTGCTGAAAGTTGTGTCGACTTGTCACTAAGGTCCCGTAACACAGAGATAAATTAGCAGTTGGTTGCTAGTTTGCAATAGGCCAATTTCGTAATGTAATCAAATATAATGCATGAACCTTTGTTAAGTTCCTTGTTGCAAATTATTTCATTCACCTGTTACGAATAATTGTAGTTCAATAGTCAGAATGCGAATTGCATACATTACATGTTGTTAGGTAGGGAAATCCATAATGTTTGTACTGCCTAGCAACAACTAATACATGCAATTTGCATTCTGGCAATTGAAATACATTTATTTGTAACAGGTGAATGAAATAATTTGTATTGAGGCACTTAACCAGACTTATGCATTAAATTTGATTACCAGTACGTAACGAAAATGGTCTATTGATCACTAGGTGCAATCAATTGCTTTTATTATCAATTAATCAAATGTTAAGCTTTGTGTCACAGGGCCCTAGGACTTTATTACTAGATGGGCAAGTCAGATAATTTGCATCATAGGACATAGCAAGATTGTTGTTTGTAACTCAAAAGATGGGATCGATTAGTAGTTCTTTACTCTTGGCTCCACTATTCCTTCTGGTATTTTTTTTGTGAAGAAGAGATGTATGAAAAATGTGTCTGCCAATAGGGCCTTCTCTGGAATGGAATGGCTAAAATCCCTCTTGTTTCTTGTGCAATGCAAATTCTGATATTTACAAATCATGTGAATGATCTTAAGAATTTAGTTTGATTTATATCACCCATGAGATGTCAGGACCCATTTTACTACCCCTGGAAGATCCCCCAAGCAATGTGTATAAAGTCACAATCCCTTGATGAACTGCTGGTCTGATGGGCAAGATATAAACACCTGTACATATCTGAGCACATTGAAGTGTTCATTTTATGACCACCTTTTCAAATGCCATAATGAGACATGATAATGAATTTTCTCCCAAATACAAAAGTGTCTACATGTGATATCATGTAGGCTTATGCGCACTAAGGAAACTAAATTGATGTTGTTAATATGTGTCGATTGTCAAATGCACAAGATGTAATACATTCCACAAAATGTTATAGGAGCTGAAAAAAAGGGAAGGTGAACAAAAAAGTGAGTCAAGATGTTGTCACCTTAGGGTATTTACTGGGTAGCTTCCCCTGTGTGCATATATTCAGGTAATGAACCAACGAGGAAATAGCCTATGAGCTTGCCAGTAACTATTTATCTGCAAAGTATATGACATTGTTGTACATAAGCACAAAGAATTCTCTGTTTCTGTGTTCACTAACTATGTAAATATGCCAAACCTGCCAGTTTGGTAGAAATATGTACGAATATTCGTGTCAAGTGCTTAGAAACTGAGTGTACGTTAAGTGACATATCAATATGATGTTGAATTTTATTTTTGATTCATCATCTTAAAAAGAAAAGAAAAGAAATCTTTACATGATGATATATACACCAAGAGCAATGTTAGCAATGCAGTACTGCAGTTTGTTATACAGGAATATAAATTAGGTACTTATTGTGTGGAAAGTACTCACAAATGTATAGGTAAATTGTCAAGTGTATTTAAGTGATAGATATAGTTTTATGATTGCATATCGTCGCACTTTTTGTCCATGTATGAATATTTATTTGAATGATCTATGTGCCAATGTTTAGAATTTATTTTAATGTACATGTACATTCCAAAGGTTTATGATGTGAAGTAGGATGAATGCATATATAGATATATATTAAATGCATATCTGAAACAAATTAATTTATGATAATTCACAATTTGAAGAAAATAATCTTGTGCAATTTATGTGTCAGAATGACAGAATCAGTCATAGATCTCCTCGTGACTATTGTTAGTGTTGCATGTTTATTAAATTGAATTATTATCTTTATTTTCATATAGATATTTATGAAACTGTCAGATTATGATCGTGGGTAACTCTGTATACATGTGCATGTGTGTACATGGATATTTATTAATCAGTGATAGTGTATGTGCTGCGTGAATCTGTTCAATTTAAATTTTGGTGGTTTCGTACAAGAGGGGGGGGGGGGAAGAAGTTTTGTAAAGGAGGGGACAGGGATAGATGGGAGTATTAGTAAACCTTTCCTTTGTCAAGTTGAAGGTTGCAGAGTTTGAGGTTATATTAGATGGAGGCTCGAGGAATATTATAATGGATAAAAGGGATAGAAGTCAAGTGTCCATTTTATCTGTAAGTTATCATTCATGTTATAGAGGTCACGATTTATGTAGATAGAAGGGAGATTGTTATGAATAGTCGACTCCTTCATCGACTCCTGTCCAATCAACCATGAGATAATATCCCACGACTATACAGTCAAACCTGCTTTAGCGACCACCTGTATAGAAAGACCACATTTTTGTTTCCCTTGAATTTGGTTTCTCATTGAAACCTGTACTTAAAACTACTTGCCTATAAAGGCCACTCATCATTTTCCCCTTGAGCGGTCTTTATATCCAGGTTTCACTGTTGTACCAAATGAAGCAGACAAAATACTCTTCTAAATTGTGTCAAACGAGTCCACAATAAGTTCACTATTAAAGTGCGGGTTCAAAGAAAATCACAAATATGGCAAATAACATATTACTAGAAACTGGTAAGCTAACAGATGGCCATCGTACAAGTTTTAGGTCAATTACATATCGGGTGATTTATAAAAATACAAATAAAACCACCTCCATAGCATCTGGGATATGCGAGAGTTGCCAGAAAAATAACGATGTTTAATGCCGTCACAATATGAACGAATCCTGCCCAAGCAGACGACATCCCATAAAGAATGAACATAATTGCAATGCTATTATTTCTCAAATTATAATGAGTTTAGTGTATATAAATGTGATGGAATTTTACACCATTCAAAAAGGGATATGACACCGATTCTGATAAATAAATTCTTTTTGTTTGTAAATACACAGAATAGGAGCTAATGAACGATCAAAGAAACCACACTTTCAAATTCAAAACCCCCTGGAATGATAGCATGGACACATTTGTTCCCTCTTGAAAAGCCGAACATACCGCCGTGTATGCAGCTGAAAATACAATGGCGTCTTATTTTGTTTACAAGCGACGGATTCGTTTATTTTTCTATTGCTGCAATTTTCATCAAAATAATACCATGCGCGGGGTTTAGAGTGAGGCAATACATTAAGCATTTAGCCTGACAATAGTGAAGTAAAAGAAATAACTGAAGAAAAGATGACGAAACAGGCACTGAAAATGTGTGAGATGTCATGGGACATCGTCTGCTTGTGGAAATCATGTTCAACATGTGACGTCACACATCTCAACAGCGATCGGAGAGCATTTCAGGTGCTATGCTGGGGCTGTATTTAAGCATTTTGTAATTCATAATAATCATTACTTCGAATGTTTCCGGGCATTGAATTTTGACAACCTTGTCAAATCAAAGTGTCACCTTTGCAATAATGACAATAAAGATAGTTTTTAAAATCAATGAACCTTATCTTTAAAACAAATTAGAATATACACTGTAATTAAAAATGAATTTCTGATTCACACTGAAGGTAGGTCAGAGGAAGTCTTTTCTCGTGCAACCCATTGTTGACTTCTACCATGTTTTTAGCAGTCTATGTGTCGCACCTTGAGTTGTCATTATTTATTCTTTTGTGCAGCAACATTAATATCCTGTATTGCAATTTGTATTTTTGTATGCATTTGTGAAGTAGTAATAGAAAGGATGAATAAAAAACTAAATCTTGTTAATTTGTGTTATTTATGAGTCACGAGTGAAATTAGTAGATGTGTAGAAGAAATTTCCTTTTCTCATTGTCCAGTTTTTCATTCTATTCCGATTGTATTACTTTCTCTATCTTCAGTGTAATATACATTTCAAAGTTTTATGTATAATTATAAAGTCTGGTTTTGACAAGAAAGAAAGTTTAAGGACTTTCATTCTGCTCTCCTTCAATTTCCTTCCTTTATCTACCAAAATCCAAACTCTTGAAAAGTTACAAAATTCAGCAGCCCGTATCGTGACCCTTTCCAGACATTCTACTTGGATCGCTCCAGTTTTGTCATCTTTACACCGGTTACCTGTTGAATCCTGCATCGTTTACACGATTATTGCACATTTTTTCTGTATGCTTGAACTGACCCAAAGTACAATGTTAATTTTGTTGATGCCTTATTGTACCGGTAAGTTGTTCCTAAAAATACGAAAGCATGGAGGGATCGGTCATTTGCGCATGTTGGACTTTACCTATTAGATGGAATTGGTTGCCGCAAGACAACCGTAACATTTCATGTGTGGATCGTTTTAAAATTGTCCTCAAAACTGCTTTCCAGTAGATCCAATTGTATCTTTCCAACTCGTCATACTTATGTGTTTTTCATGTTTTCCCTTTCTTTCGCGCCTTAGGCACATTAGTCATATGGAGTTGGTTCATTACATGTATATTACAGTCGAACCTGCTTTAGTGACCACCGGTCCACATAGACATTTTTTGTTTCCCTTGAACATAGTTTCTCATTGAAACATACTAAAGGAACCCGTCTACAAAGACCACTTTTTGTGTTTCCCTTGGGCAGTCGCTATAGACAGGTTTGACTGTATTATAATAATTTACTATTTGTCTCTGCTCTCTTCCTTTCTTATCCAAATCTCTCACCTCTCTTGCACCTGTAATTTTTTCCTTTCTTATCCAAATTTATACTGTCTTTAGATCCCCCTTGTCTTTAGATCCCCCTATCTTTCTCTCTGTGTATGTACTTACCTCAGTCTCTCTATCTGATTGGTGTGATACATGTCTGTAAAAACCAAAATTACCCACACACACTATTCCTTACTCTCTTCTGTCTTTGATATTCATTCTCTCCCTCTATTCATATGATATACAGTATCATAAAACTATTTAGGCAGAAAACTACCAATTCGACAAGAAAATATACTCATTTAAGCACACGTCTCAAACCAAGTAGCAATTTTTTTTCTTTACAGCCAAGACTTTTAAAATCTCATTTACAGGGCATTATTACATATCAGAAAAAACACCTGAACGCAAAATAGAAACATCTTCTGTGTTTACATTGCTACACACAATAACAACTAGGTATTTACCATCATGTATAATATTACACTCTGTCAAAGTTTCAATGTACAACTGCCAACCGTAGAGTAGAAACGTTTCTTCATAATAATAATAATAAAAATGAAAAAAAGGGAAATGATCTACTCAGCATGTCCAAAAAGGCAAGCTTAGTGGAGATTACCCCCTTCCCTCATACACAACATAGACTTTATAATTCTAGATCCTATACACAATCAAATCCACTTCACAAATTACACCAGATGAGAGAGAGAAAAAAAAGGTAATTGTAAATTGTCTCTACAGGCGTCTGATACATGTACAAATATCCCTACTATGCTTACAAGGGTAAAAATAAAGCCTCCTGATACGATACTTACACAGATCAGTCATAAATAATGCTCTAGAAACTAACCACGGACCACACAAATGCTCTGTCCGTGTCTCTAAGTTAAGAGTGTTTGAGATCCTACATCATCTACCCCCATCTCATTCCACGTTGAGCCAACCTGTTATAAGGTGGTTAAGATTTATCCCCACCCTTCCCCGTTCTACTAACCCCTTGCACCAAATGACAATGTTCACACGATGATATGGAAGCAATAAACGGTCAAATAAAGCAGCGACTAGACAGAATATCAATCACAAAGATGAATCACACCATGGTATCTCTAAAGAGAAAATGCACAACTAAACTCATTACCAACCGGTCTGTGAGAAATAAATCTTCCTTTGGATACATAAAGGAGTGTAGACACATAATACTTTATTAGCCCCCTTTCACCTTCAAACCTAAAATGCAAAAAGTTGTTGCAAGGTCTCTCTTATCCCTAATGATTAATCATAAATAAAAGTTTTGTTTGAGCCAGACAGGACATTCACCATACAGAAATCATCTTTAACATCCTTCTGCCATAAAGTCTGAGCCACAAACCTGAAGCATTCTGTCAACAATGAAGGTGGATTATGACAACTGGTACCATGTCGTATGAATACAAAATATACCAGCAGAGCTACATGTACACCCTAACCCTAGCCAATGATTGAAATACAGAAATATTTCTTGTGTGTGGTTACAAGCAAATGAATGACCTCTTCACACAGGGTTTGTACTGGGTTGCTTCTGAAGTGCCACATACAATCTACTGTAGGTATAGATAGATTATTTTGCATTATCTCAGTCAGATGAGCATCTATGTATAAGCAGATGAAAGAAAATTCATAGGAGCAAGGGCTTGAATGAAGCGATCAAGAACAAGCAGAGATCCGTTTATGCAAACTATGCTATACTTCAATGTTCCAATATCTCATAGCGGGCTTGTCATGCTGAATTAGAAAGGCTCGTTCAGATATGACGCGGCAAAACCACAGCGTTTTTTATAAAACAACGACATAAAGTGCAATACGCTTTACAATTCTGTATCTTATAACACAGAGCTCGGTGAATACGTGCAGGACCGTTATTGCGCCCGGTTGCCATTCATATACGGAGGTTTACCACAATATATCTGAACGAGCATTTATGGTGTGTAAAATCGGTAAAGAATCGTCGTGAAATGTGCCTGCATTCTATTACTGTTGTTCAAAAGAGATGAAGAATCAATGTTGCTTTTATAATCCTGGTAGTAACTAGTAACTATGAAAAGTTGTCATTAAAAAGCACAAAGTGAAATAGTGGAATAAAACATTCGGGATGAGAACCTAGCCCATATCATTATATACAACAGAGCATGGTTCTACTCTGCAAAGGACAACCAAATTTCACCAAATACCAATCATTAAAGAGAAACGGGTTGTATTATAATACAGAAAATTAGCTCAAATGACAGCTGTTAAGTTATTTCCATAGGAAATAAAAACCAAACCTGTTTTATATCCACAGCAGGCTAACACATTAAAGAACCATTCTACGGTGGTCACAGAGTGATGTTTCAATCACCAAGTAATTAATTGATTTTAAGAATAAAGGGACCATGCCTGTTTTCATAAAGCATGGTAGGGGTATACTGACTCAGGCTAGAAGTTCATAAAGCAAAAGGGAAATATTGTGACTGGTGACTTTAATCTGAAATCCTCTCAATAAACTAGAATCTTGGACTGAAAAGGATGGTGTTGAAAGTCTGAGTGATGTGCAATCTTCCTGTCAAATAGGGTTCTATAGTAAAAGAAATGTATCAAGCTGTCAAATTTGGGATTTTTAGTGAGTTCTTTACTGTGATATTCAGGGACATATCAGGGGATTATTTCAGTTCAGACTTGAAGCAATCATGCAATGTTTCAGCTATATTCTAATGCAGCACGTTATTCATGAAACATTCCTAACAAATCAAGTCATACAGCTTTATGGAGATCCTACACGGTAGCTTGGTCTTATGTAGCATTGTATGTCATTGCAAACTAACGGAATCATTCATAATCACAGGCTGAAACAAGCAAGAATGATAAACCATTCTCTGCTTGGGAAAGGCTGCAAAATAGAATTAATTTTATTACGTAAAAAGCATAATCATCAAACATGCCACCACCTCTATGTTAATGGAATATTGCAGAAAGTTAGCGACTAAGTCTTTGGTTGATATGAAAAGGATGAAGAGAGATAGCAAATACTCTATATCAGATTTTTATCTATTTCACACGACACAAAGCTCCATAGAGACACACTACAAGGTTTTTAAGTTATAACATAGTATACACATGGATTTGAACTGAATTAATTGCATTAAATGTAGAGCACAATCTAAATTAAGGTTTAAATTCATATCGCATATCAACAATGTCCGTTACACCACCACACCAGCACACACCATATTCAGAGTACCACACAAAATATGAGCCTACAGGTGTATATCCAAAATATGTTTGTATATCAATAACAGTTTCCAAAGGCAAACCAAAATTGAAGATTGATGGTAAGGATGTTTAAGGACACCATACATTGCATAAATCGATGTGATAGATTACTATTGATAGCAGACCAGTGTACTAGTATACACCTCTCTTTGAAACATGGTGTTTGCAGGTGGTGGTGGTGATAGTGGTGGATAGGGTCTTAGTTTGGCCAGTAGTTGGTACCATAGGATGGTTTACTGGTCTTCGAGCTCTGAGAGGCTCCAACCTGCGATCGTCCTGTAGACCCCGCCTTGGGTATCTCCTGGTAGCTGATGAGCTAACATGGCTGCAGCAGAGTGATGTGGTAGGATGGGTACGAAGGGGGCATAGTGGGCCTGCTGGGCTGCACCTGCTGCCGCTGCCGGGTTCAATGCACCTGCTTGTGTCACCGCTGTGAGGGGGTAGTTGAACGGAGGAGGGGTGCCTGTGTGAAAGCCTCCCTTGTTTTCAAACGGCTGGGTGTGTGATTTGCTGGAATACGATGAACCCGCCAGGTCAGCTGGTCCCGTTGATGCTGAACTCACTGAAGCTGTGAGATTGAAGAGGAAGAAGATGAATAAAATAGTATCAGCTTGTTCTATTACTAGCATGGAGAAGGTGAAAAGGATGAAATGACATTGGCATATCAAGCAATCACAGTTTTTCATTAAAAGCTTCCCTAGACATAAATAATTCCCAAAATCCCCTATTAGGGATTGGGCAAGTCCAAAATTTTCTATGTACATGTAGCAAAGATGAGTTTACAAAATTATGTGCAAAATTTCTAGATCAAAAGACCCGAGGTTTCCACTCTACAAGTAAAAATTGAAGCCCTCATTTTGTACACAACAAATGGGTTTTATAAAACACTGCCAGTTGCAAAATTCAAAATTGAAAAGAAAAATGACTTTAAATTTACTAACAATTAATATTCTGTCACCATACTTAGGACAAATTTTCAATTATGATTTTTTTTGTTAACAATGTTTTGGCAATTTTACAAGTTTTCAGATTTTCAAATGCAAATTCTAGCAGCACCCTTTTAACTAAACCTAGATATTGAAGTCTTTCTTAACAATACAAAAGGTGAAGACACAATTTGTATGGAACAATGCACTTGGTCTCAACTTAGGAATACGTATTTTGGGCATGCACTAATCCAAGACAGGGAGAGTAGAATGAATATTCTCTTTCCCATAAATGGCTAAAGGAAATATTGATATCGCCATGATGCCTGTTTTAAGGAATATATATTCGTATTCATACACTATGGATGATGAATAAGACAGGTACAAAGTAAACTTAGAATGTGAATGTACCTGTTACTCTGCCTGTTAGTTTGTACACAGCACACCAGTCATAGGATGGTAGATGCAAACCATATGTAGCAAGACATACCAGTAGGATGAGAGGGAAGGTGAGGAGACAGGGAGGAGAGGAGAGGGAAGGTGAGGAGACAGTGAGGAGAGGAAAGGGAGGAAAATGGATGAGAAAGAAAGAGAGGAGAAAGGGATGGGAGGAAAGGGAGGAGAAAGGGATGAGAGTAAAGGGAGGAGAAATGGTAGAGAAGGGAGGAGAAAGGGATGAGGAGAAAGGGATGAGAGTAAAGGGAGGAGAAAGGGATGAAAGTAAAGGGAGGAGAAATGGTAGAGAAGGGAGGAGAAAGGGATGAGGAGAAAGGGATGAGAGTAAAGGGAGGAGAAAGGGATGAGAGTAAAGGGAGGAGAAATTGACGAGAGGAAAAGGAGGAGAAAGGGATGAAAGGGAAGGGAGGAGAAATTGACGAGAGGAAAAGGAGGAGAAAGGGATGAAAGGGAAGGGAGGAGAAATTCAGGAGAGTAAAGGCGAGGAGAAAGTGATGAGAGGTTATGGAGGATGATATGACCCAAGTAACACACAATGATGAAATAAATTAATATAACATGTAAAAGAGAGAGATGAAAAAGAAAAAAAAAAAAAGATAAACAGAAGAAATACATGAGGAAAAAAAAAAGAGAAAAGAAAGGGGAAAACCATGGAAAACAGGGAAAGGGACAAAAATAGGAAAAGAAAGAAATGGGGAGAGAGAAAGTGATGGGAAAAGAAGACAGCATTAGTCAACACATTTAGTTATTATAATAAGGGAAACACTCCAATGTGAGCAAAAATCTAAAACTACTTTTTTAAATATTACAGGCAAGATGGCATAAGCAATAACTAGTTTCAACTTGGAGCAAACTCTAAGCATGAGAAACTTGTTACATACACTAATACGACCGACATTATATTATCGACTACAAGTTGTGATTCTAGAACAAGCGAAATGAAGCGACATTTAAATGAGAAGTCATCAGAGACTCTCGGTAGTAAAGCATTAATTAGAAGCTAGATTATGAATAATGGCAGATAAGCGAAACTCCAATCAATGGTTCTCTCAAAATTTAGGTCAAATTCTATACATGCTCATTCAGCTAAACCATTATATGTGGATTCGTCTTGTTGTGGATTTTTCTTTGGTATTCACAGGATGACTGCTCCATGGACAGAACTACTCAGCGTGAGGCTGTATCATTTTGAACTGACAGTCGAGCCTAAAAGATGAAGAGCTATATTGTCATGGTGCAGCACCTGTTATGAAGTTCGAGTAAGTGATGCACCTACATGATAGGATCATTCATGCTCCCTACACTCATCTACCATCCAAATCTATTACACCAACCTGTTAAACTACACAAGTTATGAGATATTCAAGCAAGCAGTTATTAAGGTATATTCATTAAGATAAAAATATCAATGAAGGCACAAGATACAAGAATATAAGGTGTATATAAAAACACAGCAAAGATTGTGTAAGATTATGTAATGAAGATTACCTGTAACCCTGAGCCTTTAGACTGTGATTGTGACACACTGTTGTACCCTACCTTCGTGAAGTCTGGTGTTTGGGTTAGTTCATCATAACCTGGGAGGAATAACACAACGAATCATACACAGGAATTGGAAGAAATCAGTGAGGTATAGAATAGAGATAATAGTAGATTGATAGGAGAAATCCAATCCTGACCCTCATTAATAATAGAACATATATTAATAATGGTGTAGAGATGCTATGTAGGTAAGTAAAATATTAAATATGTGGCTGATCAGGGACTTAAAAAGATGTCACCAGAATATATTCTGAAGAACGAAAGTATTAGTCATCAAACATCATTTCAGCCAATTAATACACGAGATAAACCAAAATGGTTTACTACAAGGTACTGTAGAAAAGTTACATTACATGGTAAGACCTTCCAGAATTGAACATCCACATTTTTTAGCTACAGAAGTATGGGAACTTTTATCCATGTCCATCTATCAATGGACAATCATTACCTACTAAGTCAGAGTACAATCCCAGGACCAGTGTTAGTAAACTTCCATACGAATACCAGCTAATGAAACCACAAGTGAAGTTGTGCCATTTCTGAACAGAACTTGCGTGAGGTTGATCTTACCTGTGCCATAAGCATTATGCGATGCTGGTTGTGTGTATCCACTCTGCTGGAAGGCAGAATGGGGCGTCGTTCCTGTTTGAGCTCGGTTTGTTGGCTGCACCTAAAAGGAAAATAATCACAAGGATGCAATCAAACTTGCTTTGGTGGAAACTGTAATAGATAAACTACATGTCTATAAAGAATGCACTTTGGGAGTTTCCCTGAATACCATTGATCTGAAAGGGAACCTCTGTAAGAACAACTACCCATTTTGAAAGACCCTTTTCTTTGTTTTCCTTAAACAATGATCTCATATTTTAAACATTCAAAACTTTTTAATTTTTATTATTGGTCTGATTACAAGGGAGATTAGAAAAAAAAATCAGTGACAAGAGGTAGAATAGAGATAACAAATGAAAGGAGAAACCCAATCCTCTAGAGTTGCTTCCTGATTTATCATAGAACATATACAGTAATGGTGTAGAGATGCTATGTAGGTAAATAAAACATTCAATATGTGGCTGATCAGGGACTTCAAAAAAGATGTCACCAGAATATATTCTGAAGAACGAAAGTATTAGTCATCAAACATCATTTCAGCCAATTAAAACATGAGAAAACCAAAATGGTACACTTCTAGTTACTTCCTACAGTCTTGTTTCTCTGATTTTTCTGCTTTCATTCAAATGAACTTATTCCAAGGGTTGGATTGTCTGAATTGACAATATTGACTGAATAAAACGATATGAAGCACAGCACTTACACTACTTACAGCAGGGAAGACCGCAGGATACTGAAGACCAGGAGGCATTAGTCCTGGTCCTGCTGCGTAGTAAGGTAGAGTGCTGTAACCTGGATACCCTGGTGGCAGCGTGGTGTTTAAGAAAGGCGTCTGCTGTTGGGTTTGTGTCTGGTGATGAGCTCCTTGACCGGCTGCTAATGACAAGAACAGAAAATCTGATTAAGATTGGATTTCAAGATATTTTTTACTAGCAATGACTTGTATTGAGTAGGGTTCTCAGCAGATATCGGTTTAACCTTGGTTTAAATTGAATACACTGGATTTGCCAGATCCCAGGTGAATGGCCTCAAAGGACTGAAGCTTTCAGGTAGGTGGAAAGAATGCACTGGCGTATTTTTTTTGCTTGTCAGAGCCCTGTTTGGAAGAATTATTCATTGTATTCATTCCCTCAAGTAGTGTATTATACAGGCACAAGAATCCTGATATTGAGTCTATTACCAGGCTTGCATTTATAGCAAAGACCTACGAAAATGGTCTGAGACAAGGTAGTCTCTATCGAAACTCGGGTGCAATCAATATTTATCTGGTAAGAGGGATGCGACAACTCGGTTAACGCTAATGAAAAAAATGAAATCGCAATGTCCCATGAGCATTCCTCACTGATGGGGTTGTATTCTCACTCAAAGCAACAGACATCGTCATAATGATGCAACTTTTGCAGTGCATTGATGGTAGAAGAACACGCAGAGAAAGACCTACTAGATGAACAGAATATTTACCTAATGCTGAGCCCGCTGTTTGTTGATGTTGTTGTTGAGTTGAGAGGGACGAAGCAACTGGTGAAGCAGCATCATTTCTTGGAAACTTACTAGCCTCCGTGACAGAGTACGGTGTGTTACCTAGCGAGTTTGTATCTCGACCTGTGTTCAATGATGTCGTAGCCAGCTGCTGGAATGGCTGAATGTGAAATTATAATCTTGTGTTAGCCTCTAAATTTCACAAACACTAGTAAATTTTACTACATAGGATGTCAACTTAAATACATCACCAGAATATATTTGGAAGAACAAAAATATTAGTCATTGAAAATCATATCACCCAATCCGACAAAAAGAGAGAGAGAGAGAGAGAGAGAAGACCTGAATCAGAAAAACTCTAATCACGGGGCAGCATTCTGAATAAAATGATCATGACCAGACTACTCACCATGGGTAATCTTCCTATTTGCATTTGGAAATCTTCATACATGTACTGTTGGTGTGTTGGCTGTACGGACAAAAAGAGAGAAGGATCAAAATGTGGAACACTTTTTTTTCCTGGCATAATATAGAAAAATAATAATTATTGTCATTAAAAAAATTTACCAAGTGTATTTTAGCACACACGTATGCTAAATGCTGATGAATGGCACGCACTGTTTATGCTTCATTAGAAACATACTGCAAAAACATCTAATGAACGCATAGGTCTTAAGGGCTTATTCAGCCATCAAATTTTAATATTATTATTAATGATTATATGCTAGGTTTACATTATGTTCCCGGTGGCCACGGCAATCACGTTTCAGGCCACCGTGGACAAAACGGTATGGACGTGAGACAACGCGGGGGGACGGAATGGGCAAACGTGACAGGCCGGGCCAGATTTTTAAACTGTCAAAAAATTTGCCATGGGAGTCACGGTGTGGATGAGAAACCTAGTAGACCGAAGTAAAACGGGGTGAACGCAACAAAACGTGACAGTACGTAATACAAAAATATGATACAGACAAAAAAATGGCAAAAATCCCACGGCGCACTACGTTTAGGGCAAAGGGGGCTGCGGTGGCCGCCGGGAACATAATGTAAACCCAGCATTAGGAGACTGGGATAAACTTACAATAGGATTGACGAGTGGAAATCCTGCACCAATGAGGTTTGGATGGTACATGAAGGGCATCCCTGGTGGCAAGTTGGGTGGCAGTTTGGCTAAACAATAAAAAGAACAATAAAAAGAACAAGAAAATTATTCATCTCTTAAAATTGTTGTCAGCTGCTTCAACGAAAAATGTGAATATATGCCAAATAAGAGAGAAAACAAAACATTTAACCTACATGTATCTCTCACTCTTTTTCTGAATTTTTTCCAGAAGAATTCTACAGAGACATAAAGATCATGAGAATTTCTGATGCATTTACGGGGCATTTGGCATTAGAAACTATGCTGAACTAAGTCAGGGAACTGCTCCGTAAGCAGAACACTGTTTTGACTGCATCATGGAAATACATTGTTGATAACAACTTAAAAATCAATTTATATTACTCTAGGCCTTCACTATTTATTTATTTATTTATGATTTCTTTCAACAGGGTAGTTTCATTCAGTTCCATTGGAAGCCAAATGAATGGATCTGCTTTTCAAGAAAGCCCTGCATAATGTTGATTCTCATATTTTGTCCACTAAACAAGCACATGTTTAATGAATGCAACATCATCAAAGGCATTTTAAAAAAAAACCGTAACCACCTCTCCATGCACAGCTTGACATCTTTAATTGGTATACTTGTTACCAAGATTATGACTGACATGAAGACCAATCAGTATTTCCAAAAGATTCATCAGACTTCAGTAGAACGAAAGTTGAAAAAAAGTTTTAACATCATGTTGGTCTTCAATGTACATCATGACTTGAAGGTTTGCTTAGATAAGATAACTCCCTTTTCTCCATGACATTTCCTTATAGAGTATTGGGTAATGAGAAATGCCTATCACATGAGCATAACTAACTTAGGTTAGACAGGAATATGTGACAATATGACTAAGAACAAAACCAAAAGTTATTCTCGATGTTGCAACCTTTGCCCTAGCTTCCTTACCTGATCCCTGTGAAACTGATTTTGATCCCGTGAGTCCCGCCGTGGTCGTTGTGTACCCTAACGATGACGATGCATTGTTGAGAGTTCCTGATACAAGATTACTGGAACCTAATGAAGACTGGAAGAACAAAATACAAAAAAATGCATTTAAGAATAAGGCATGACTTTTAATGAACTTGCATTAGATTTGCAACAATTCTTCCCAAATCATGCCCAGAGGTATCAAAGTCACTCAATCAGGGGAATATCAAACACATATCTTTCGTAACGAGACAAATTAACAACAGCATATTCATTTGGAGTCTTGATACAGCTTCAGGTCCACAATACAGCAGTTATTTCCAAGAATCCTGGGCTGGTATTCAAATCGATAATTCAGTTAAATAGTCTCTGCTTCTCTTCAGACACATTTACATGACTTGGGGATTAAAGGTCATGGTAACTCACCTGTCCCTGCCTGGTATCTAGACCTGCCAGCTTAGAACTGGACAACGTGGTAGTCGCCTGCGACACACTGCTGCATGCACTTATCCCGCTGGACAAATGACCAGAACTGGACAGACTACCCCCTCCTGACCCACCACCCGTTCCGCCGCCCCCGCTGCTCAGACTGCCTGCTGCCTGAGACGGTGAGGAGTAACCAATGGTGCTCGGACCGGAGGATAGCCCTCCTGAAAGGCCTGATGACCCCATGGGGGTTGAGAATGCACTGGTTCCAACGCCAGATAGGTCTGATGTCTGGTATTGGGAGTTGGACGATGCGGGGATGCTGGATGATCCGGACATGCCTGGTGAACCGTACGAATTGGGTATCTACATGACAACGACAAAACAAATCACCATGAAAGCCAACATTCATGAATTTTTGTTATCAATGTTTATTGACCCCACATACTCTTTGTATACAAACTCTTGATAACGTTGTACCTCTGTTATAAAATAAAATGATGTTATGACTTTTAATCATTGTAGAACTAACTCCATACGAACCTCAGAATATATTGTAACAATTTGAACAGTAACAAATAATCAATCAAATTCATTTGAACTTGGCAACAAAGTGAACAAGTCTTTCAACGACAATGAAAGATTAGTATAGATAGCATGTTTTTCTGTCAAAATAAAAGGAAAAATATGGTGTAAATAAAATACTGAAATGAATACTGAAAAAGCACTTTAATATTGAGTAGTTTATGTAGCCGAGGGAAAATGTAAGACTAAGATGATGTGACAAAAAAGAATGGATTTGGTACCTGTCTGTTTCCACCCATAGACTGACTCGTTGAGAGTCCAAAGCCTGATGAGGATGAGAGACTGGCAAGCTGAGACAACTGGGATGACGTCTTGTCTTTATCTATAAATAAATAACACAATTGAAACACGCTTGATACACACATGATCTCAACACTTGTAACTGAAACGATTCATCACACTTTGGAAATTGTTAGAACTCAAATGGAAATTTGTGAATGTTGGGAGCAAAGGAAAGTCTGACAGATCGATTTTTGGTTATGGCACTGCGGTTCAGAAGTGGGAAGGTTTCCATCGCCTAATCGGAAGCGGCTTGCTGTTCGTTTCTCTGTTTCAGTATCCATTGCAAAATTGGGGGCAGCCATCGCAAAGCTAGCAGGTGGCTAGCGGGTGCAGCCGGAAACACTTCAGTGTACATTTCGGCCAGTGGGCCATCCCTATGCCAAAACCTTCAGGCAGTAGTGTAGACTTTAATGAAATAGCCTTCTTGTGTAGTACGACTGACAGTCACACAGTAATAAAGCCCTGAGCTACAACTTTAAAATGGATTTAACTCGGCTATCATTATGGTATTCAACGTTGGTATTCTTTTTTTTTCCTTCTAGGTACCCATTTCCTTATTTAATTGAATGCGACACTATCATACAGAGCCCAAGCACGGTTAAGAAGCAATTTAAGAACGGCTTCACCAGAGTCCACGTACTTACTTACTGAGCCCAAGCAGGTTTAAGAAGCAATTTAAGAACGGCTTCACAAGAGTCTACTTACTTTCTAATGATTGTACTGAGGAGGGTTTCTGTGATGTGAGGTATGCGTTGGTCTTCATATCATTTTGGTTTGGTAGAGGAATAGGGTCTGGTGTCATCTAAAATATTTAAAAAAACAGAACAACAATCAAAGGCATAATATATTTTCCTTCATAACGTAACTATTGTTTTTTTTAAATAATTTATTCATATAATTCATATCAAGACCAAGTATCTACATGAATTCTGATTTAACGATATGTTGCAGTAAATTATATTTCTTTCACAAAGCGCAAGTGACAAGAACAACATTTTAGAAAATTACCTCATACCTATTTATCATCAGTTTTTTTTTTTAAACATCCAAGTTTAACAGCCTATATTCTAACCCACTATCTGTGAATAGCTATTGTTGTGAAGGTTGATTTAAAATGTTAAATTGCTAAGAAGATTTGCCTTGTCATTCAGTTGGTCAAAACTGGAAGTACCAGTAATTAATTCTTAGTTTTTATTCTAAAGTTGATAGCGCCATCTAGTGGCCAATTCAAGCCAATTCAATTAACTTCAAAAGACAAGACATTTGACTGCTGATGAGCTTCAGAATCGCTTTATATCCAGTACATCCTGGGTTTTGTTGCGATTCCCTTTGAGTATTTCAAGAGGCAAAGAGGTTAGTTGTTTTATTGATTCATTTTTATTTACAAAATGTCAAAGGGATAAATACTAAATGAGCTAGTTTAATTTAGTCTTAACACAGTGAAAGTATCATGAATGAAACACCTATGTGTAAGTCAATGCAGTACTATACATGTAATAGTCTAGCTATGCAAACAAGTGAACTGACTGTGTGATGAAGCTCAAGTCAGAGTTTGGGTTTGAACGTGTTCTTGTACAGGTTCTATGTCAGTTGAGAATAAAAGAAATTTAAAGTCCGATAAATAAGTTCATGATGTTTAAAGGATGTTTAAAGTCACAGTGTAGTGGAATTTAGATGACTCTGTTAGGAACTTTCGTGGAAATAATGATGGATATTCTGTAATAAGTCGGATATACAATATGCAGGACAAGCATTATGACAAGCTTGACTTATTTCCATGTATTTATGATGCTCTCATTTACGATTTATCAATTACAGTTTTCATGGAACAACGGAATGACCGGAATGAGTTCTGACGGTATTCTAATAAAAAATACAGATGTTCCAGTCGAAACCAATGTCTTTGCGTTTGCGTCCTCATTAGCAGTTACAGCTATTATTTTTGTGGAGATTAATTACCAGTACGATGCTGTAAGTCTGTTGATTAAGATAATACATGAAGATTCCCATTTGAACTGAATGACAAGAAAACCAGCTAGAATGGAATTTCAACAATCTGGCAGAGGAAGACATACCTGTTTCTGCTGAGCACTCTGGCCATAGTGTGGTGGTCCTCTTTGTTGTGAAGGATCTAAGGACTGTTGGGAGACACTAGAGGGCGCCGTGTTTGCTGCTGTATTTGTATTCATCCCCACTGGATTCATGCCCGTTGATACTGGGTATGAGGGTTCATTACTCTTGCTGTATGATAGATGGTTTGCACTGGTCCCTGGACTATTAACACTATAAAGGAAACATTGGAGGAATAGTAAACGTTTGGAATGAAGAAGCAATTCCATTATTTTCCTGGACAAAAAGGGCATACATTTTGAAAACTTTTTGACTTGTGATGAATTTTTGTTTGATAAATCTGTGGTAAATAGATTTCTTTGACAATTTTTTTAAATCAGGGATTAACAGTTCTGTCTCCAGACTGAAAAAGTCTGTGATACAACACAAGGAAATAATGGTCTTTCATATAGTAGTGGGGTTGTGGTCGAGTGGATACTACACCAGACTGTTGATCACGAGATCCGCGGTTCGAGTCCCGCTGCGGCACTAATGTCCTTTGGCAAGACATTGATCAACATTTGCCACACTCAACCCAGGTGATGATAATGAGTACCTGGCAGGAATTAATTCCTTGAAATGCAGCTAAAGCGGGAAAATAATTTCCAAAACTTGTTAAGGCGCCTTGAGCATCCCTTGGAGTGGATATGTGCGCATTATAAATGTTTATTATTTATTATTATATAGTGCTCTTCTAATAAGTGTAAGCTGATGATAAAAGGCTTACCTGAAAGCACTATTGGAAAGTCCGCCGGTCGTTGAGAGCGTGGACGACATTGATGAAGGCATCGAGCTGGAGGACAGCCCAAAGTCAGACACTGCTGGATCCATAGTGATGTCCATGGCTCCAAACTGGACGTCCAGAGCACCCAGACCACGGGCTGAGTTGGGCATCTCTACCGCTGAAGCAGGGATCTTGGTAGAGGGAGGGGGGAGCTTTTTACGGGTAGGCCTGGATTGTGTGGGGGCTCTTGACGAGGGCGGCATCTGTCCTCCTTGTGATTGGTCCATACCCATCTAAAAGAAGAGAGGGAGGAAATGAAAAAATAATTGCACACGCTATTCCTGTCACAACTGTGTTCCATGATAGAAGTCTTGATGATACCATTTTCATCTACTTGGAGTCTACATCAATCACCCTTGTACAGATGAACCAGGGCATTCATCCAGTGTAATAAACAAACCTCACATCTACATGACTGGTTTGTATAGTTGATAACTGTATCTGGACAATAACCCCCAGGGCAATCACCCCCCCCCCCAAGGAAAATTACCCCCGGTATAAATAGCTTCTATAGCTAATTCAAGCTGAACACATGTACAATTTTGAAACTTGCTTAGCAAGTGGACTAAAATGATACAGATCATATGTTTTGTCATACATTTGTCATAAATTTTGTCAGAGAGTAGTTGAAACCTGGAATCTTCGCATCATCACTCAATTCTTTCAAAAATAGATTGCACAAGCACTGGTCCTCACAACATCAAATGCTTCCATAAAATTAAATACGTGCGTCCACCCACCATGCAAGTAATAATAATTCAGGTTAGAATCAAGCACCACTCTATGAAATGACCAGAAGTTTTAACAGGATCACCTCTTACTTCTGTACACTGATGCTGATGCTGATTGCATCATTATATTCAAATAGCACAATATCTGTAAATAAATATCCCTTGGCCAGCTATATTTAGCATGGCGGCCATCTTGGAAAAAAATAGCAAAAAAATGAAATATAGTAAATAGTAAAGCCCTGCCTCCTTCTTTTTGAAAAAGTTCGGACGAGAAACTCATTATTTTTGTTATTTGGCCGTACATTATAGTACAAACAACAAAATACAAAAGGAATATAATATTGTCAAGGTCGATAAGTTCTAGCAAAATCAAGCTCTACAGGATATTTCACCCTATCACAGTTTTCCCATCATACCATGCCCCCTGTCTTGAAGATATCAAACAATGATTTTGCACTGACCTGCACTTGTTTGCTCTGTTGGTCTGCCATAGAGTTCATGTTCTGAGCTTTGCTTGGATCTCTGAACTGACTGAAGACACTGCTACTATCTCTCCCACCAGCCGCTGGATCACTCACTCCATGGGAGGTTGTAGGGGCCTGGACAGGCTTGCCAAACAACGCTGCAAGGTCAATGCTGTAAGCACATTGGGGGAAAATATGCTATCACAGGCTTCATGACAATAATATTGTTTAATGTACAGTGCTCATGTCTATGGGTCCTGGTTGTCCATTCTTACAATGGCTTGAGCTCAGGTACCATTAAGGGACCAAAGTATTCAACGGATCTCCACCAACTAGAAATTATCATTCGTGTTGTCAGAAATCAATGTTGATAAAATGCCTGGTCAAAAATTTAACAAAGAGAATAGGATTCACCTACGAAACAAAATTTACCAGAACAGAACTTTGTCATGCTCATAGCATTTAGCCAAAGATTCTGAGTGGTAAACATCACTCTTTTTAGGGAACAAGTGCATTGCATTTACACATATTTTTTTTTATCATGAAAAGGAAAAGTAAAATATTTGTCCTGGTTTGACTCACCTCCTACTCATGTCAGGCATGGTGGCATTACCCTGCATGTTAGAATTCATTCCTCCTTGTCCAATCACAGATCCACCTACAGCCATACCACCAGGCGGTTGACCGATGCTTCCCGCGGACATACCACCACTAGACATGCTACTGGGAGGCATACCCGGAGGCATACCAGGAGGCATACCCCCTTGGGGTTGTCCCACCATCCCTTGCATCATACCAGCAGAATGTTGTTGACCTATGCTGCCAGCAGGAGGTTGCCCTATGTTACCAGCAGTGGACTGTCCAATGCTTCCCCCTACAGGTTGCCTGCTTCCACTAGGTGGCATCCCACCACCACCTGACATCCCGGGGGGACCGGCTAACGAGGACTGTACATCCATGGAGTGTTGCTGGGGCATGCCTTGGTTAGAGAGACCCGATGATGGGGGCTGACCTACAGGTGCTTGCATCTGGGATGATGGGCTTGCGGAGATGGGATCCAGGGGCATGGGCGGGACAGGATTGGTCGCTGTGAATACCTGACTTTCAGCCAGCTGTAGAAGGCAGAGATGAAGATGGCATTGTAATTTGTATTGAATTAAAACAAATTACACAAGTGATGACAGTCGATATTTCTAAAAATTAATGAATATGGTCTGACTATGTATGATAAACATTTTCCATTAACCCCAGTCTCAGATATCCTGGGCACAGTCGTCAATCGCTCAATTCAGATGAGATGTATGTTTCGGTAGCAGGAAAAACTGAAATGTGGGATTCATATCCATACCTTTTGCATTCACAAAGTTCATAAGTTATAACATAAGACAAATAAGGTCAAGCATGGAGATTTGTAATATTCATTCAAAAGGACAATCACAGAGATTTAAACATGATACAAATGATTCATCGAGGGAAATAATGCCGATGACTCTCGAATGACTCGGGTATTTTCACATTTCAAAGTCAATCAAAGTCAAATTCTCATGATACACTATCGACATGAAAAGTGTTACTGTTCTTCACTTGACCAAGGATTACACCAAGGGATTAAGCTGAGCTAAGCTTAGATTAAGGATGGTAAGAGGTGTTACTTACATCGCCTGTCCAATCCTCTGCTCCCCAATCCTCTGTACCCCACTCTCCTGTCTTAGTGGGCTGGGCGTTGGAATTCGCTGCATTATCCCAAGCTGTAGATATAGGAAATACATCATGAAGGATGATAATACATTTTCTTTTCAAAGATCACTTTACTGATCATACCTATACACAGGCCACATAGTAGGCCTGAGTCATGTCGGTATTTTTATAAACCGGGTCCCGACGGCCTTGTACCGATCGGGACCCGGTGTCCCGAAATCAGCTAGCAGGATCTGTCACTTGCCTCTATATATAGTGCATATCATCAGTATGTCCCTTAAAAGTGACCTTTTTTATCAATCAAATAAATCAACACATGCGTAACACGGCTCAGATCCGTATATTCTCCCATTTGACATTATTTTCATCCATGATTGGCGATGTTTAGTGCCATTATCATGCCATTATCATGCCTCTAAAAGTACTAAAACATGAGCAAAAATAGAAAGACATCATTCGAGCCGCCATTTTGATTCTTGCAGGATGAATGAATCGGGTCAAAGAACATTAATGTTAGAATAACAAGTGAAACGCTCTCGGCGGTCTCGCCTGCATTACGCAATTCGGCATTACGCAATTCGATATGATGAAAAATTGAGGTTGGGACATTACTTTTATAGGCAGGGTGGTCCATTTGCAGACCCCCGAAAATGAAATCCTCTGAATATGAAGCATTTTGAAGTGAATATTGATTATAAATCATCAGAATAATTATTTACTGTATCATAAGAATATAATATAATGAGATTTAGTGTATGGGTAAGACTATAAATGTTTCAATGCTTGTCAGTAATTTACAAATAAAGTTATCTAATAAACTTTTTAAGAAAAGAGGATTTTTCAGCATTTTGTGTAAAAACAATTGGAAGGTAGAGCCCATCTACATCACATCACGTCTCATTACCATAATGAGAAAATTATTATGAGATATACTCCAATATATATTATCGAAACATCAATATTGTCACCTAGCTGTATGATTCGAATATTTACTTTCATGAAATATGAACAAATAACAACAATTTATTTATTAATTCTCATATTAAATTTTGAGAACATAATCCAAGTCTACTGACCTAAAATGACCTTTGACCTTGACTTTGTGACCTGGAATTTGTGTCACATGATTTGTGATACTTGATAGCCCTTGGGTACAAGTTTCATGGAATTTGAACAAACACTTTTGAAATTATGCTAAAATTTCAAAATCTTGATGTTGATGCCACAACAAAGTCTAAGTTTCCAGACCTGAAATGACATTTGACCTTTACTTTGTCACCTAAAGACTAATAACATGATTGGTGATACTTGATAACCCTTATGTTCAAGTTTCATGGAATAGGAATGTATACTTTCAAAATTATGATAACAATTAAAAAATCTTAGCCTGATGCCACAACATAGTTAAGTTTGTTGACCTGAAATGACCTTTGACCTTGACCTAGTGGGCTGAAATTCTACTCACATGATTGGGGATACTTGATAACCCTTTAGTCTAAGTTTCATTGAATAAGAACTTATACTTTCAAAATTATATTACAAATTTAAAAACTTAACCTCAGGTTAAGTTTTTGATGATGATGCCACAACATAGTCTAAGTTTGTTGACCTGAAATGACCTTTGACCTTGACTTTGTGACCTGAAATTTTCCTCACATGATTGGGGATACTTGATAACCCTTTAGTCCAAGTTTCATTTAATAGGACCTTATACTTTCAAAATTATATTAACAATTCAAAAACTTAACCTTAGGTTAAGTTTTGATGTTGACGCCGCCGCCGTCGCCGCCACCGGAAAAGCGGCGCCTATGTCTCGCTTTTTGCTACGCAGGCGAGACAATAAAAGGGCTTTCTAAAAAAAAATATTCTTTAAACATACTGATCGAATAATTTTTCAAAGACAAAATAAATATTTTTCTCTTATTTTAAACGCCGCATGCTTCTTTTAAAAGCTGAAACTTACTTGGTAATCACAACAAGTTTCGATACTGATAGCTGCTGCAAGGCAACTTCAGACTAGTCACGGCAAAGAATGCGCAGTGCACTCCATTAGCTGTAATGCGTGCGGAAACGAACCGTGTGACCGACCGTACCGACTCAGTCCTACCACATAGTATCCTTGACAAAACCAAATGACTGGTAAATGCAAGGCATACAACAATATGTCTTGAACAAAATAAAGCATACACCTCTACATGCATATAACAGAAAGATAGCATCAAGTAAAATCCATTCTGTCATATTGGTATCATGGACAAATTTGAAGAAACAGTTCATTTCTATCTATATATGTGTCCTTCTGAAAGTAATTTCTTTCAGTGTAACTTTTTTTATTTCTAATTTTTTTTAACACACTCGCCTATAGATTCGCCTATTCTCAGAAAAGTGAAGAGATTTTCTACAATTCTGGATTTTGCAGCCGACATGAGCTTGCAGTTCCTATCTGAATGATATAGGCACGTATCATTTCATAGGAGAACACCCTAACCCTATTTCCTTCTACCACACAAACATAGATGGTCCGACTTACATTCCGTAGAAGGAGGATTTCTCCAAACGTTGTCTGTGGACTTGAATGCGTCTTCTTCTTGGTAATTTCTAAAACAGAGAAAAACATAGTAGAATCCAATTAGGAAATTCTTGTAAAGGTACAATCTAACATCTTAAAGGGACTTGGTAACATTGTTCAGATGAGAGAAAATGGTGCTAAGGTAGTGACTTGAATACTAGAAGTAAAATTAAAGATAATCTGAAAGTTTGAGTGAAAACAGACCATTATTAATGATAAAAAGTGGGAAAAACTGATCTGATCGATTCCCTAATTCTCCCAACTATATTATTACAATCTTATTACATTTTAGGTGAATGTAAGTCGTAACAAAGCTATGAATTGGCTCTATATACCATTCCAGACATTTAAGTGTTGAAAGATTTTAAAATCCTGTTTTATGTCATATTTTCAAGGAAAAAAGGTTGGGAAAATTCAAAAATGGTTGGGAGAATTTACTGTTAATCACTGTTAAGAGGGTGTTGACCAGTAACGCCTTCGAAGAAAACCATAAATATCTTTGTGATTTAAGAATTTTTTCAGGATTTTTTTAATGCTAGAGGGTTAGTACAATAGAAGGAATATAATAAGTAACATTTCATACAAACATTACCCAGTTTTTTCATCAACCTTCAACAATGTTACCGAGTCACTTTAAACGTGTGCCCTTTTTTTGTGTGGCTAGACTGTATCATCTATTTAGAGCTAGAAGGGTGTTAACTCTGTGTTAGAGTATATGGGTTAATGTCCTTTTGGCTCTTGAAGAGATACTATGTTAACACTGGATTCTTTATGGAGATACTATGTTAACACTGGATTCTTTATAGAAAAAACTGTCACGCGAAAGTTTTGTTGGTCTTCACGAACCATCCGGCATCTTCTGATGGCTGACTTCGACATCACCTTCCCAGAACCTGTTTCGGGAAGGTGTCTAAACTGCTGACCTTGAAACTGTCACAGGTTGAGAATCAGATTACTAACTGGTTGTATATTTTTTTCTCCAAATTCAACAAGAAATCTAACTTAACAGAAACAGATCTTGAGACCTTTTGGATGTGCCACATAACTAATTCCTAGAGGTTTCAACCATCGTAATGAAACCTGCACTCAATATCTAAACACAATAACACATTGACAGTAAGGAACATACAGCGAGAGAGTGAACTTACCCAAATTTAGAATTTGTGAATGACCTTTGACTTGCACCACCAGCACCAGCACCAGCACCACCACCACCACCTCCTCCTCCGCGATTTGATCGCCGAGATGGACCGTTCATTTCTGAAAAGATAAACAAGAGCAAGAGGTTGAAATGATGTGTAACACAATACTTTCACTATTTTCCATCTTCCTCATCTGAGGTAAATGTATTGTTAGGTTCCAAAACATTTGCAGACAGGCAACGATTTCCAGATGCAGTCTCGATTCTCAATTTTCCTGCCAAGAAAAATGCCATTAAGAATTCTTCGCAAATTTTTGTAGTTTACAACTAACGATTCTGAAAATATCCTACAGAACACTCTATTGTAATTAACTGATAATTTAATATTATGCATTGTAATAAATGTAAAGTTTTAGCCATTGATGTACAAGACAATCTTTTATCCAACATAAAGTGCATACATAAGTGGGAAATTTTTCCTTGTTCTAATTGTTATTTAAACAACTTATTTTTTTTCCTCCTTTTTTCACTCTCATCAACATGTCTCATGAAAATCTGACAATCAGATTACTAACCGGTAGTACAATTTTTTTTCAAATTCAACAAGATTTCTAAGTTAATAGAAAAAAGATCCTCTGATTAATATCAATCATCACAAGTGTACTGTAGAAATATAGAGAAGTGGAGTATTACAGTGACTAAAGAATTGCTAAATGAAAGGTTCTCTATACAGTACCTGCATTCCGTCTGCCACGCCCACGACCTGACTTGCGATCATTACGATCTCGATCATAGTCGTTATCCCTATCCCTTCCTCGACCTGTAAGAAACAAAACAAACATCTTGAACCGTTAATCATCAATCACAGGGTGATAGAAATCTACTTGAACCCTTGAATGTCAACCACTTACATGCAGTACTGCTTAAGCTGGTTTTCAAGTTCAAGGTAATCTCTGAGGCCATAAAAGTAGCAGGACCCCATTTCATAAAACTTATTAGCAATAACAAGTTACAATAATCGTTATAAGCTACTGAAATCATGGCCTTTGATTGGTTGAGAGCAAATTTGTCATTTAAATTCAGCATTTGTTATTGATACCAAGTTTTATGAAACAGGGCCCAGATTCAACATCACAATTTAATGATCAAGGCCCAGTTGAATGCAAACCCAAAATGGATTGCAAACTATAACCCTTTAAAAAAAAAATGAACTAAGGTCAAAATTACTGCAACAACTCATACTTTTGAGTTGATAACAGATCACATCTACCTGCACTTCTGTATGATATCCTTGAGCATCAAGGCTTCTTTTAACATCAGATGTCACATACAGCTGATGCAAAGAACTACACAATAAGTGCTATACGCACCAGTGATCTGCTCAATGAAATCAAAGAGTACATGCATAGGGACTAACATGCGAAATGTTTTGTTCAACACTAGTCATATTGCAACTTTGTCTCTTATTACAGCATTAAGTAGGGTTTTATTCTGCCCGTGGAATAACAAGCCTTATTAAGTAATCTACAAATTGTACTTGCCGGATTATAATTTGGTGACATGGGTTAAAGACTTACCTCTGGTCATTCTGGGTGGAAGATTACCCCTCCCTCCTCTTCCTCTTCCCCTACTGTAGCTTCCCTCTCTGTCTCCTCTATCTCCTCTCCCATCATGCCCGTCTCTGCTATCTCTGTTGTCACGGTTACGGCCCCGTCCGCCCCTGTCTCTGCGATCGTCGTCATGATTCTTGTGGTCTTTGTCTTGGTGATTGTTGAATGAATCTGTGCTACGCATCGATGGTGCCATTCCACGAACTTTGCTCTTCTTACTGCTGATGGTTTCCCATTCATCCTTCTGCACAGACAAGCAGAATATCTCAGGTTCTTAAAGGTATAGGCCAGTTTTGGAAACACCCCCCTCTCAAAAAATGAAATGGAAGCTCTTATTATCAATCATGTGAAAGAATATGTTTTGACTAATACGTGATGATACAAATTTTGCCGGGAAACCGCCTACTAATTGATATATTTGGTAAATTATCATATCGATCCGGACTGGATAGATATCGCGTAGTCCCATATACATCTTTCTGTGTACAGTGCTTGTAACTTTACCAAGAGTGGGCCAAATTTCTTATCATTTTGATGATTCCAGAACCTTGCAGTACACACCCATACTTACAGTGTGTATTTGCTAGATGATGAACCTTTTCTGATCGATTCCACAACGTTTCTTTCACAATGCAATCGCATGACCAGAACTAGTCTATACCTTTAAGTAAGAAAATAAATTTCGCACATGGAAGCATCTTGACAAACTTATTAGGGACTGGTCCACCACCTAGTCGGTTAAATAAATATTTAAGCAATAATTTTAAATAACGAGTTACAAAACATGACAGCATACTGTCCTCCCAGAGAACTGGAAATAATCCCTCAGCATGCTATCCTTTCAAAATATTGCGGACACTCAAAAACATAAACAATTTCAGTTGAAATTTCAAGCTAGAGACTAGAAACCCTCTGTAATTTTATATGCCTTATTATTCATTTATTTATTTATATTTCACCAAGGTAGCCCATTCAACAAAAGTTGCTCTTTCATGGGGCCCTGAAAATGCATTACAACTATATACAGTTAAAAATATAAAATATAATCAACGTAGCATAAATATTACTAAAAATTATTCAGGCAGCCCTCTTTAGTAACTTTATTATCTTATCTACATGTATATGACTTCAAAACCTATTTCCCCAAATTTCACAACAGTAATTGATTTGAGATTAAATAAGAAAAGTATATAATTTCATTGAAATTTCATCTGCCTTGTACAATGAAGATCTTAACAAAACAAATGCGACTGCATCTCCTATATGCCTCCGCCTCCGAAATTCAGTATAGGAAATAGATGGATTTATCTGTGACATATCATGATGAAAACAAAAAGCCTATAATCCAATGTCAACGGACAACTATGATCTTGACCTACTAGCCCAGAAATTTCTTCCTATAGTAATACCGTCACCATGTTTAGATATTGCGATAGCAAGGCTAGAAACCTTCGATTGCAGAAATTTTAAATGAATTACTGAGAACTAGACATTGTTGCTGACGTACCTGATTTCCTTCCTCTCTCTCCAGCAGAAGAATGATGGCTTGTTCTGTGTCATAATTACTGTCGTGGAGTGCCACCATGATCTCATCTTCGGATCTGTTGGTCAGTTCATGCACCTGCAAGAAAAAGATAACTTATCATGGTCAACATGTCAACATGGTACCAGTGTATCTTACATTGGGATTTGAAGGTAAGCACCTGGGCCTATATTCAATTCAATACCTAAGTCAGAAATAGGAGTATTTTACTAAGTTTTCCGGCTTAGATAAAATATTTAACCAACTTCAGTATTCAGTTGATGCTTCTGGCTATGTATTTTACCCGAAATTTAAGACAGCTCCCTAGCAGACTTAAGCCAATTATTTTGGAAGCATTGATTTGCAGGCTTCTTATGGTTTTCATACGCAGTCAATAAGCTGCGCACACTTATTTTAGCACGCAAAATAAGAAAGAGAACAGAGAAGTACTGTACAGAGAGAAGATAGAGAAGTACAGAGAGAAAGAGAATAAAAGAATGACACTGAGTAACAATAAATAAATGAACAAACCTATTTTGAGCGATTTTGCAGTGTTCCTTTCAATATGTACAGAACAAGGCACTGTCTACGACAGAAAATCCATTGGCATACATGTACAGATATATACAATGCGCTGTCTACAAGTAAATGTACATTATTCACAATTTCAATAAATGGAAATAAATGTATTCAAACCCAATAGAGCATATTAAAGTGGAAGTGTATTAGAACCCAGTGCAGAGTCATAACTCTCATGAATACTAAATGAGCAAAGATCAAAAGTACTAAATGTCAGCGTAGTAAACATCATAGTTTACACTAAAACGACACAAAATTGTGACACTCCATAAATGATGCATAAATACTTCGCCTTGAACTCTTGCGCAGTGCTAATCAGTAATCAGCTAATGGATTTTAGCAACAATATATGCCCTCACCATTGAGATTTTAGAACAGTGCTTAAATTAACCATAGCATGATATATGTACATGTACATGGAGTAACTTTGCGCTGTCTCAGATAGGGCAGAAAGGGCTATTTATCACTTGAAAGGACTTCAAAGCATTGAGTGCAGTTAAAATCTAAATATAGAAGGTACTGATAGGAGAGAACCAAATTGAATGTACATGTAATAGTAAAAATGTGTACAAGCAACACGACTTGCAATTTATGAAATACACCTGTAATATGCACACTGTGTATTATCAGTAGGTTACACAGACAATGTGGTTATTTCTATGTACGTGTACAGATCTAGGTGCCGCAGGTTACTACTACCCCCCCCCCCTGCAAAAAGGAGAAATAGTAATTTGAAATTAAAAAAAAAAAGAAAATCTCATTAATTTGCTACAAAATGTACAAAAACACTGTAAAACAGTGAAATTCAACACAAGCCCATCACCAGAAAATTAATATGTCTACAACTCTACATGCATTCATAATGCACTTCATGTATACATATCAGATACACTATTATGCACACACAAGTACATGTACATTTGCATTGCTTTGTAGGGGAATTCCCCTTGCTGTGGGTTGGCAAGGGCAGACTGTGCAATAAGTCCCACATTAACATAACAGGAACTTGGTATTGCCAAATGCACCACATGATTACACACAGCATTTTAGACTTGTATGTAAGAGTGCTCCATGCATGTAGTAAACTACAAATGTAGTTACTCATACGATAGTAATGGACATGTACAGTACATGTCTGATTCAAAGGTTGAACCCAAGGGTATCTACACCTGTACATGTACAATGTACATGTACTTCAGGTATTTTGGCCAATAAATGATGGATAAAAAAAACAGAAATAGTCTTCTCCTCAAGACAACCATTGTTATCTAAAATGTTGATAATCAAAGGCAAATCCTAACTAATATCTGTACATATCATTGGTACTGGGCTATTTATACGAATGTGAATATATTAAGGTAACTGGCTATTTGTGTACAATAAAGGACAAAGATGCCTTCTGTAACAAATGGCATTATTTTAGATAATGCATTTCAAATTTCCATGTATTATCAGGTGATTTTTATCATCTGAGCAGAGGAGCACCCATTTGATTGGCCTATTTGGGACTGCTGGTGTGACTAGCTATCAGCAATTATCTGTTGATACCTGAACTGGCTATTGTTCACAATTGCACAATATATATATTTTTGTGAGTTTATGCGATGGTTATGATTTGTAAATGAGCTTGAATAGCCAGGAGAGGCAGCAGTTAAGATGTTGTATCTGTCATCAATGCATACACACTGCTACGCAGGATCAAACTATGATAGCAAGCTATGACAGCAAGCATTGAATTTCATTATTTTTTCCTTCACATGCTGCATCAGTCTGCATGAAATTATTCAAAAACAAACACAATCCATCATTCCCACTGGCTGGTTGGCTAAGTCAAGCTGTGTAGTAGCATGCATCACCAACCAGCCTCTCTATCCAGGTCGAGTTCACACATTGTCTCCCATCCCCCATCCCCACACCCTAGGGGACGGGTGATCTAATGAAAATGTGTGGCTTATCGTGGAGTGTGAACAGAGACTGTATCACTTGCAAGCCCACTCATCAGGTTGGTTACACAACCATGAAATTTTCAAGAAGGCGTGAGAAAGAGATAATTGGGAATCTTTTTTCTGACTCAAGTCTTGCCACGGAGTAGCACTATGAGCTTGTTGAATATATATACATGTGCAAACTTGCAAATTTTCATAGGATTAAAGGTACTATGTCCCATTTGCAGGCCCAAAAAATGAAAAGGTTAAATTCCAACGGCATTTGAAAGATACTAATTTAGAACTTCCCTAAAAAAAGGGGGGCTTGAAAATGTCTTTAAGTGGGAAAATAACGACTATTAGTTGTCGAATCGACTTAGAGCTATAGAGCCAGTAAGTAATAGTCTGATTTTCAGACCATTGTACCGAATGGTCGTACGTTTTATGCTGCGCAAAGATTCAATCAGTTTAATTTTGGCCATTACAAGAAGTGGGTTATTGATGTAGACAAATGCTCATGTACCCTTTACAGCTCATTTTATGTATGTTATTACCAAAGATGAAAAAGCCAGTCAGTCACTCAATAGTGTCTGACAGTGAAGTCTAGCAAGTAAACGGGTTTCCTTGCATAATTTGAATATTAGGACACTGCTAACGTTTAAATTTCACAGATAGGACATACAAGACATATTCATAATTCCTGCAAAGTTCTACAGAATTTAATGTTGGCTGCAAAAGGGACATAGTATCTTTAAGGTTTATTCTTTTTCTACAAAAAAAAATGCCTTTAAAAAAATTCATGTGCTTTTAGAAATGCCAGAAAATATTACATGATTACTGCTTAATTCTTGTTAATTTTCCTTCTTGAGGCAAGGGGATCGGGTAAATCTGTTTCCACCAACAATTTGACTTGATTAAACTTACTGGAATGCATCCTTCCCACTAACTGAGTTTATATTGACAGTACATGCAGAAATATACATTTCAATTTTTTTAAAGGTCTCAAACCGAGAAGACACGTACAGTGTAATGGTAAACATCCTGTAGAGTGGATATTTCAAGAATAAAATGAAAAAATATCAGCAGGGATTCAAGCGTCATCTCTGATGATATTGATTTTTGATGAAAAACTCTTTAAACCAAGTAAATTCATTATACATGCATGCAGTGTAATGGGACCCTTTTTTGTCGTTGTAATCTTCCGCATAGCCACTTGGAACGTTACTTTACATTACAGGATACATCCAATCACATATGGTTCACATGTGCATTATTCCAATGACATTTCAACCACATTTATTGCTTATTTTGTTTACTGTGGAAATCCAGGAAATATATTTGTATTGTATTTCAATGTCAACATCATCAAGTATCTATTGCTATTTTTGATTTGGAAGTTAAAAAAACAACTAGAGATAATGCTTGTAACTTGTACAAGTATAGGCGGTATGTACTCAATTGAAGATTATAATGAAGTACTGCCATATGTGCCATTGTGTTAACTGTCATGATGTCGTAACTAAATTAACCCTTTTTGCAGTATAATGTAGTACATCAATGTTTGTTCCATAGAATAGTTAAGTACGCAACTCAAAATCATAGGTAAAAGGGGCCAAAATAGCGCAAGCGTGCTACAATTCTGTTTGCTATACACACCTCTGACCAATGACATACTGCACTTAACAGGGCATAATATGCAGTGTATACAACAAGACGACTAAATGCACCTTCCATAAAATTTCCAAAACCGTGGAAATCCGCGTATCTGCGAACGTACGCTTCGAAGTGTCATGATATGAAATATAAATGCCATTTGTATTTATAGAAATAAATAAGAATAAGAAGTGAATGATTACCTGTTTGACTTTCTCTTTGACCATGTCATTATCTTCTGTGCGAGGATCAGATATTATCTGAGCAAGCCTTAACTGTTCTTGGGTTGCCTGAAAGTAAACAAATCAAAATTAATTATTCATCTAACATAAAAAAAATATATGAATAAATAAAATAACAGAAGTATGGAAGTTATGTTGAAAATATAACACGAAGAATAGGGCCTCCCAAAGGGAATGCATGTTCATGCATGAATACAAAAGAATTATGGCAAAAAATGAAAGAAATTGACTGGAGTGGTTAGCAATTTTACTCTGGAAAGATATATAAAGGAGCTCTGGTAAAAAACAAAGAAATACGTTTAAATTTTCCATATGGAAAAATACATATAAATGTTCCTTTGTGAATACAAAGAGACCTCTCATATACATGTATAAGGAAATAATTCAACTGACAAGAGATCAAGTGATGTTATTCATTGACATGTCATGTGTAACAGGCAAATTTTCATATTTCCCTCATTAAAAAAAAAAAACAACATTTGACTAACTTGCCTAGACTTTCTTTTCCACAATATTTTCATTACTAAAATGGGCAAGGTAGTTAAGTTGTGTGTAACATCTAGACTGAAATTCATACAAAATAAATATGTTATTTTTTAAAGACCAGACAACATCAATATCGTAATTGATATATAAAAAAAAGTCTACAACAACATATTTCCTCCATATTTTTGAAGTTATTTAAATTTAACATGTTTCCACTTAAATTCTACATCAATCAGAAGTTCTTGAACTGTATACCCAGTATATGTAAATATTTCATACCCACCTATAAACAAGCATAATTAAACAAGAAATATAAACCATTGATGAGGTGAACTGACCTTTTTACCGACGACGGGTTGCTGTGGCTCTGTTGGTGTAGATTTGGCTGTAACATTCTGTGCAGAGGACTTCTGAGAAGACGAGGACTTGTCCGACCTCCCTCCAGACCGTGTATTGCCCCTTGAGGACCCCATAGAGGACATCATATACAGGTATATACAATGCAGGTATATACAAATAGCTTATATAGTCTGGAGAAACAAAGAGAACAAACAGAAAATGAGCTAACAGACATTACATGTTATAGTGGCCTATTATGCAAAACAAATCAATAGGCCATTTTTGTGATGGTACCTATTTTATGCAGATGCTTTTATGAAGTGCCTCAATGAATCTCAATAGTCAGAATTCAAATTGCATGTACATTAGTTGTTGCTACAATGTAGGTAGGACAAACATTATAGCTTGCCCTAAAGTAACAACATGTAATATATGTAATTTGCATTCTGACTATTGATCATAACAGGTGAATGAAATAAATCGTATCGAGGCACTTGTATAAATTTGGTTAAATTACGTACCAGAGCTGCCAACCTTGTGCGACCAAAAAAAGGAACCATGATGGCAAAACATAAGGAATTTCAGGCAAAAAAAAGAAGGAATTCATTAAAACGAAACTTATAACCATGCACTACACACTTCCAATGCAGAAATGTCCATTCCTCATGCTGTTTTTTTCCATATTAGGACCTATAGTTTATTTACAAGTAGGTATTTATAGTTGATATTTTGGTATTATCTGCGTTTCATTCTTTTTGAGAATATTTTTCTCTTTAAGTATGTTTCCAAGTATGTTTTAACCTTAGTTTTAAATATTGAATTTGTGATCAAATCAACATTTTAGGGCAGTTGATTGACGTGCGGTATGTAAAAAAAAAAAAAAAAAAAATTATTGAAGGTAAAGACCAGTTTTGGAAACGCCCCTCTCTCAAAAAATGAAATGGAAGCTCTCATTACCAATCATGTGAAAGAATATGTTTTGACCGATACGTGATGACACAAATTTTGCCGGGCAACCGCCTACTAATTGATATATTTGGTAAATTGGGACCAAATAGATATCGTGCACGTGGTCGCATAGTCCCATATACACCTTGCTGTGTACAGTGCTTGTAACTTTACCAAGACTGGGCCAAATTTCTTATCATTTTGATGATTCCAGAACCTTGCAGTACACACCAATACTTATATGCTAGATGATCAACCTTAGTTAGATCGATTCCACAACGTTTCTTTCGCATGACCAGAACTGGTCTTTATCTTTAAAAAAAAATACTTTACGAAGAAAAAACGTACTACCGTAATTTGGAGTAAAAACAGAATAATTCCCGGAAAAACGTACCGGTAGACCATGACACCTCCACAATGGTACAACAGAGCTGCCAACCATTACCGGTAATGGTTGGCAGCTCTGTTGTACCATTGTGGAGGTGTCATGGTCTAGTGGTTCATTCACTTGCCTCTCAATTAAAGGGTTGAGGGTCTGACTGTCAGCCTTGCACTAATGTCCTTTGGAAAGACATTAATTCACATTTGCCGCTCTCTACCCAGGTGTTAATGGGTACCTGATATGCTAGTACGCATCATACAATGTATTTGGCCACTTGGCTATGACCAGGGTAATAACTTTGGAGCGCTAGGAGCTATTAAACTGGCATGACAAGAATGAGCACCACATATTATCATTTTTATTTTATAGAAAGACATAAACATATACTTGTACATGTGAAGATCCTTACAAATATATGGATTACATTTACATGTACATTACAACTTAATCATTTAGACTAAACTTTTAGCGAGTTTCTTTTGAAATGATATACATGTATATCCACAGTACTTATGATAACATACATTGTATGTATAACAGTGAACTGTAATATTGCATGTTTGGACATGTGTACATTTTATACACATGTGTCTTTTATTTACCTGAAAGGTCTGATCTCTCTACATTTTGTCTAGACTACCCCCTTTAAGCAAACAGTAGAGGGGCGGAAGCTTGCTTTCTAACCCCAGGGTGTTTTGAAAAGAACATGAGTATAAGGTCATGTTCAGAGACATACAAATATGAGATGACCGAGGCAATCCAATACCCCATTCTCCCGAGAGGATGGTAGGGGAAAGCTACGGATCATGTCACATAAGGCATGTCACATAAGGCCTGTTTTCATCAGACCGAAGTTGCAAAATAACCCGCAATTTTCAGACTCTGGATATTTTCCCGAAGCTTGAAATTGCGTCTTGCAAATTAGCCCGCTATTTTGGAAACAAGACCAAGATTTCTCTGGATATTTTCCAAATATCCCGCTAATTGCAACTGCGGTCCGATGAAGACGCAAATTAGCTGGCTAATTTGAGACCGGCCTTGTTAAAATAGCAGATTATTTTGCAACTTCGGTCTGATGAAGACAGGCTAGCTACATGTAGCTAGATAGGGAGACTGTACAGTCATTCAATCAAATGGGTGAAAATCACTGATTACGGCCACAGTGAGGAGAGGACATTGGTATTCTTTAAGATTGGAATAGTTTTTAGGTTTTGAAGAGCAGGTTTCTACAGTTTAAAGGGATAGTTGAGTTCTTGTTTAAGACCGCATATGCCTTCAAAGTGCATGGTTATTGCTCTTATTCGAATTAATGACATTTCTAGTGCCTTTTAGAACTTAAAATTGATATGAACTCATGAAGGTAATTTTAGACCCCAATATGTGTGAATTTAGATTGCATACGATCATACCAATTCAGCTCCACTTTTAAAAAATATGGTGATCGTTAATTAATTAATAATAACAATACACAGGCCGGCTGGTTGTGCATATTACAACCAACACGAAAAGCCAACAAAAAGCCAATATTAGCATTGGCTGGAATAAAACGTATAAGGCGCTATCTCGTGTTTCAACGGCTGGTTCAAAATTACAGAATATTTGGGGGGCACCACAAATATTAGAAATGGTTATGTTTATGGATATTTCAGCCGTCTCTGAACCGATTTTGATCAAACAAAGATGATTTTGTCATTTGAATTGTATATTCTTTCAAATTTGATACTCAGTTTTTCATTATCTCACAAAAAAATTATTTTGTGTAACGCCCTCTGCAACAAAAGTCGACTATCCCTTTAAGATGGTATGGCATACAATAAAAACAAAAAGAAGAAGAAAAAGAATAAAAGATAAAAAAAAAGAAAACATCTATTGAAAACTGCACGACTGGACATGCACTGGTATTGAATTAACTCATTTGCGACAATTGACTACATTGTGTGGTTTGCCGTGTTTACCAGAAAATTAGAAAGTCTGCTGACCTCGGAGTTCATCAGACTCTGCATAAAAATATTTGCCAATCAGAGCACTATTTACTCTGTCATTTAAACAAGAACTAGCCAGAGTTATACCATTTAGAAGACCCATTATTTTTTTTTTTTTCAGTCAAAAATCGTACAAGCCTACATGAATATTCAATTATTCATAGTTGCTATTGTTCGCCGTTAATATTGCGGTTTCACGCGTTCGGGAAACCTATAAGAGCTATCGAGATACTCTATTCCATATTCCAGTAAGGTTGTATAGCTTCAATACCCATCTAAATTTTCTCTTATATTTGGTCTTCTTTTGAGTACCGGTATTTCTGATCGCTGTCTTTTTTCTTCACTTTTTCTCTGAAACTTTGTGATTTTAGTTCATCCTCATGGACGTTTATTGCGTGGTTATATTTATCCCATTGAATTCTGGTGAATTTTGTGCGGCGTGAGCACGTTTATTGCAAATGCTTGCGTGTTTGCGTGTGATGTGAATGGGTTGTGAGTGTGACTGCACTGCAGTGATTTTGTTACTCTGGGAGCCATGCTTTCTCTACACTCCTCTCTCATTTTTACTGTCTTTGATCTTTGAAACACGTGTTTGTTTATGTGAAATTTCAAGACCTTGAATATTATATTTTTAAAGAGCATTTGGTGTGAATTTACGCATTTTTGACGAGTGTTGTTTACCGATTAGGTAGCTGATGTGCTGTGTATAGGATTATGCATTGCGTGTAATGACTGATTGAGCTGAAATCATCTCCGTCCGTGTGTGACTTTGCCCCCCCCAGTCAAAAGCTGCGAGGCAGGGCTCCGAGCGCACTAAGGTTTTTGTTGTTGTGGGTTTGGATTGAAATCTTCAGGTCTAAATGAATTGTGCCTTGTGTAGAAATTTTATTTACTGGGCGCCTGTTACTAGTGTGGAACACTGTGTTAGGGACTGTGATCACAGCTTTACGTTGCCACTACGGCTTGGAAAGATGTCAGAGGACTACAAGGCTGAAGGATTCTGCGTAGTGGTATTTTATGGGCGAAATTATAACACCCTGTACATGTACATATTGTACATGGGTACTGTCCGAAAAAGTCTGCATACACGTGTATCAAAATACTTCATAAGCCATATTTTCCTAAAGTTATGGAATAGCTAGTCTATAAAGAAGAGGGACTTCCCCAGACAATGTCCTCATGAAATCTACATGTACATGTAGATGCAAGGTCTTGTGTAGACCGAAAGCTTCAGTCTCTGATATCGACGGTTGCTCCGCGAGATTACATCTGGCTCCTCTGATCGCCTCTATACATAGACTGAACTTGAAGTACGGCGTATGGGGTAGTGTGTGGTAGGAATGGTTTGGTTCGGCCAGACCAAGATATGCCACAATTTGTTTCACTCTTTACGTCTTCATATATCCACTTTGGCTGCAATATTACATTCCATCTTACTAAAAAAAATTAATTAAAACGGAAATATGAACTTTGACTTATGATAGCTTGCTCATTTGGACCCTAAATTAATGTTTAATCCGAGAAAGACTTGTCGTCAACATGATTTGTTGTCAGCCATCTTGATTTGAGTTGATGAATATTCATTTTTTTTCTCCCAACGTCCAACAGCTACGTACGAGTCAGCCAGTGATATTTGAACCCAATATCAAACAAATGATCTGATTGGCTATCGGCTTTGTTTTTGGTACGTTGACCCAGAAATATATCGGCCGGGTCATGTCATAGATTACAGTTCGAATACATGAATTACTGGTTCCGAGACAAAAATTGGATAACTCGTATAAAGTAAGCCCGTAAATTTCGCCATTACAAATACGCAATTACAATTTCATAAAGTTTATATACTTTCTTATGTCTGATTTATGAAACAGTCAATTAGATCTAACAAGTGAAACGCTCTCGGCGGTCTCGCCTGCATTACACAATTCGGCATTACGCAATTCGATATGATGAAAAATTGAGGTTGGGACATTATTTTTATAGGCAGGGTGGCCCATTTGCAGACCCCCGAAAATGAAATCCTCTGAATATAATAAGCATTTTGAAGTGAATATTGATTATCAATCATCAGAATAATTATTTACTGTATCATAAGAATACAATATAATGAGATTTAGTGTATGGGTAAGACTATAAATGTTTCAATGCTTGTCAGTAATTTACAAATAAAGTTATCTAATAAACTTTTTAAGAAAAGAGGATTTTTCAGCATTTTGTGTAAAAACAATTGGAAGGTAGAGCCCATCTACATCACATCACGTCTCATTAGCATAATGAGAACATTATTATGAGATATACTCCAATATATATTATCGAAACATCAATATTGTCACCTAGCTGTAACTGATCATGTACATACTAGGCCTGGGATCGAATACTAAAATTACTATTAGAATATTCATGGGAAAGTACTCGAATGATTCGAATATTTACTTTCATGAAATATGAACAAATAACAACAATTTATTTATTAATTCTCATATTAAATTTTGAGAACATAATCCAAGTCTACTGACCTAAAATGACCTTTGACCTTGACTTTGTGACCTGGAATTTGTGTCACATGATTTGTGATACTTGATAGCCCTTGGGTACAAGTTTCATGGAATTTGAACAAACACTTTTGAAATTATGCTAAAATTTCAAAATCTTGATGTTGATGCCACAACAAAGTCTAAGTTTCCAGACCTGAAATGACATTTGACCTTTACTTTGTCACCTAAAAGACTAATAACATGATTGGTGATACTTGATAACCCTTATGTTTAAGTTTCATTGAATAAGAACTAGTGTTGTAACATCACGGATATTTCCAATTCCGTTTAACCGCTAGTCAAAACCGGACGGTTTTCGGTTAAACGAAAATTACTCACTTTTGCCAAGGTCGCCGCTGATTGTAAGAATAGTGGTCGGCACTGGGCGGGCGCCCGACCAGCGCGGGGGATTTCCGCCCACCACTTCTGATGAAAAACACTGCTTTCGACCGGCACTAATTTCACATAAAAACGTAACTATTCGTCAAGAAAAATATTACTTACATTCATATTTCCGTCTTTACTTGTGTTTTATTTGCAATTGTACAAGAATCATGATTTCAATTTGACATAAACTGATTATTTTTTTAAAGATTTGCCGAGTGTTGTTGTCTAAAGTTGCGATTCATGAAGGCTGCCATATTGAATGTACCGATGTACATGTTATAATACACAGAGATAGCAGCTCAGGCTCGTTCCATTACTGTTCTTATAAATGTTTATTTTCAATAAGTTAAATTTTTTCTCGTGATTTTCCAGAATAAATAAATTAAAATACTGTAAGATATATTTATTCTATTATTTATATTGTAAAATTTGTCCGAAATTTTTACACTAAAAAAAAAAAAAAAAAAAAAAAAAAAATCGGGTAAACGAAACCGTCACATTCAAAACGGATAGTGCCATGGACGGTCGGATACCGGACGGTTAAACGTTTGATCACAGCACTAATAAGAACTTATACTTTCAAAATTATATTACAAATTCAAAAACTTAACCTCAGGTTAAGTTTTTGATGATGATGCCACAACATAGTCTAAGTTTGTTGACCTGAAATGACCTTTGCCCTTGACTTTGTGACCTGAAATTTTCCTCACATGATTGGGGATACTTGATAACCCTTTAGTCCAAGTTTCATTTAATAGGACCTTATACTTTCAAAATTATATTAACAATTCAAAAACTGAACCTTAGGTTAAGTTTTGATGTTGACGCTGCCGCCGCCGCCGCCACCGGAAAAGCGGCGCCTATGTCTCGCTTTTTGCTACGCAGGCGAGACAAAAACGGGGGAGAAAGTTCATGTACCAGATGTGGAACAAAATCGGTAGCAATCTCCCCCCAGTGTGCGAGCCGTAAGGGGTACCGTCTGTGTACAGGATGGGGAAGGTTGACAGTTTTATTAAATGACCCATACCAGACGGTTATTTCTTTCTAGGTCTAGTCACTCTAGTGTTGCTGTTGATTTGCTCTATATAGTATTATGTCTGTATTCATCATCTGCTAGGTATACATACAATGTATGACCTTACGAGGGGAAGACTCATTACAGTGCTTCACACTATCTTTTTTGGAAGGGGGTCCTGATTTAGATTTTTAAGAGCCTGTATACACAAGCCCTTTGTAATTATTTGAAATTTTGGGCACCCATGTGTCCAAGGCGCCTGTTGGAGTTGAGCCTTGCATATTTGTCGAAGAATCATTCCATAGTTGGCCACTGCTTGCAAAAATTCTCAAGTTTGGAAGACTTCCAAATTCATGTTTGCAAGGCTGATTTGTTGTATCACTATCACCTTGAATACATGTAGCTACATGTAAGTGCATAATGGGGAGCCCCATGTCAGTGCAATTAATGTTTGATTTAAAATGAGGGAGGGATGGAGTACTATCATCAAGGTGCAATAGTCAGTAAACCCTCATATATGCGGGAAAATGTTGAAACTTGAATTTAATAAATGATGAATAACGACTTTCACATCTTTTTTAACGATGAAAAAATACGAAGTTCCCAGGCCATGTCTGCACAATCCTTCATTTTACATGCAGTTTGGGATTTTGACATGAAATACAGTAGATCTATAGCATTTCAAGCAAAGGCTCCGGCTCGTGAATAAAATTACTAAACTTAACATTTCTCAGTAGAGTCTCGTTTCCAAAGCAATTTGATTTTTGTATGTGTAGACACTGCAATTAGTGCAAAGACAAACTGAGTCACTGCACTGACACTCACACATGTGCAAAATCAGATTCAGAGATGAGAGAATGTATGAATAATAATTAAAAGTCAAACATTTTTCTATATTTCAAGGATGATCTGCTTTAATGGGTGCACAACCCTTAAAACACCATGTAGCCTAGAAATTGCGAAAGATATGAAAGATACACACACACATGACTCATTCGACAGCATTCTACACGTTGAATGTCATCAACATCAACATGGACATACACGTCGCTGTACATATGCACGCACACTTCTTGGCACGCTCACACACACACACAAGGAACAATAACAATGTGACCAAAAATGTCGCGTGTACCACAAAAATAAAATGCTATTTTCTCAATCAAATACAATCCCAATTTCACTTTCAACTACAGCAATTAATGCTTCAAATATGTCTCTATACGGATTGATAGTATCATTATCACAAACATTCACAAAAGGAACTTTTCAATAACTTATCTCGCAATACTTTTGAGGTTCACCTTACCTTTCTCACAAAATTGAGATCCGATGGTTCACAAAGCCAGAGTCACGTGACTAAGGGCAAAATATTTCGCGGCGACCAGACAATTACTTCCGGGAATTTCTAGTTTATTGTAGGGAGTAGCATGAAAAAAGACTGTGATTATTAGGAAAATATGACATTATAGCTAATATTTATAAAGAAAAAGTGCCAATTGTCATTTCATTTTCTATATTCATATTTGTTTTGGTCACTTATTATAACAATTCATATTGTGTATACTCTTTGTTATTCCTTCCATCTCTTTCAAGACTATATCATACCCCATATCGTAATCGAGTAGTCCTAAATTGGGGCATTTAACTTTATCAGCTGTCCCGAACTTGAGGTGAGAGGAAAAGTTAGCTCGTCGAATTTTTGAAGTATTGATATAATCATAAAAGTTAGCTTTCATTTTGTTAAGATAGTAGTCCATGATGTTTTTGATACCAATGTTGCATATGTGTATTTTGGATGAAGTGTTGATATCGAGTCTTGAGTTTTTCATGTGGTGAGCTACAGACTGCTACAACAACATAGTAATTATGTAGCAGCCGCCCAAATGATCAAATCACGGCTGCATCTGCAGTGCAACTGCAAGTTCAAACTGCAAGTGCAACAACTGAACAAGTACAGTATTAAAATAATAATTAACATTAATAACCCTGAATAATGTCATTGAAAAGTGGGTTGGGCACTTTAACCTGTGTTGAACAACTCAATATAGTCTCGACACTTTTTACTGTTGTATAACATAAGTTACTTAGATCTATAACAGTTATAGGCCTATCAGTATCTAGAATAGACCGAAAATTTCTGTCTCTTTCATTCGTTAGCCTCTGATTTGGGTAGGGTCGGCTCCTCTCTTTAGAGACAGAAGCCGACCATAGGCGCTCCTGTGCAAACGTTTTGGCCATTTATGGCCAAAGAACTTTGCCCAAAATACTCAATTTTAGCGGATTCATATCCGATGCATTTATGTTTGAAAATTAGGCCTAGGCTAATATACATCGGTTCCACTTACCAAATTGACTGTATGATGCGTTTAAGGGTTTTTTCTGGATTTTCATCGCCGAAATTGAGCTCCGTGTTGAAATTCTTGCAGCCGTATTTTAAACTGTTACTGCGCATGAAGGAAGATGACGTCATCCATTGACAGTAACAGTTTAAAATACGGCTGCAAGAATTTCAAAACAAAATCCGAAAAAAAGACCCTTAAACGCATCATACAGTCAATCTGGTAAGTGGAACCGATGTATATTCTCCATATTAGCCTAGGCCTAATTTTCAAACATAAATGCATTGGATATGAATCCGCTAAAATTGAGTATTTTGGGCAAAGTTCTTTGGCCATAAATGGCCAAAACGTTTGCACAGGAGCGCCTATGGTCGGCTTCTGTCTCTAAAGAGAGGAGTCGACCCTACCCAAATCAGAGGCTAACGAACGAAAGAGACAGAATTTTCGGTCTATATCTAGAATAGATCTAGAGTTTGTTTTGATTTACCTATTGACTGAGAGAAGATGCACACATTTTGCTGGTCTCTAGTTTGAAAATCTGCCAATTGCCATGTTCTGTGCCTGACTCTAAACTACTTTAACTAGTCAAAATTAAGTAAAGAAAGTAAACCGAGTACAGATTTGAATGTAAGATATTTGCCTCGCAAAGCTGCAATTGATAGAATCATCTTTGATCGATTGCTATTAATATGGATAAACTCTTACTAATTGGGTGTGTGAAGTTTGGACTTGTTGCGGGTGACACTTTCTGTCACTTAATAAGTTAATTGCCTCTTGGGCGCGATATCAGTATCCCTATACCTTATCAATGCAAACATCTTCAAGCTGACCTAGCTGCACTCATGGACGGACTGGTCCTCAAAGTGGCACCTCCAGTTTATTAAACGCAATTAAGGAAATGCAGTGTTTCGCATCTTGGATCTGGAGATTGTCAGGAGCGCTGCAGCACCTGCATGCACAATCATGAGTACTGCCCTGAGCTGAGAGTGCAGCTAGTTGGAGAGGAAAAGGATCTAGGCCTAGGGGTACTTATTGATGATACACTGAAGTTTATAAATAAGATCTAGTATAGTGCATGCCCAAAAATGTTAAGATGGGTGAGACATTTGGAAACCCACTCAACACTACAAAGTCTGAGTTATTATCATGTCGCCTGGTGGTCAAGTGGTCAAGTAGATACCATTCCTCAAATTTTTTTTGATCATCTCAAGTTATTGACAAGCACACACAAATTTGTATACATGTAGTAGAATTGCTACTTTTCAGCATTCACAATTTGAGTATAACCTGCTCATGTGTAAGCCCCCTTCCATCCCCACCTTTCAGAGGTTTTGAGTTCAGTGGCCGATTTTTTTTTTAACAGAATGAAAAGATTTAAAAGATGAAATGAAAGACGTTTATTTATTTATTCATTTATTTCTGATATTTATACAGGGTGGCACATATCACCAATTTGGTGGTCTTCCATGAGGCCCTGTTTGGCAAGAAATTGGTTTATGAACCTTGGGGCCACAATCGCTCCAGTCTTTTGTATAAATGTTGATGATTTAAATTTACCCCTTATATTTTCTCTACTAATTTCAACTGAAATTCCAACCATTGGTTAATAAAACTATGGTCTGTTATAGTGAAACCTGCTTATTTTGTAGACTAATGCTCATTCGCACATGTTAATATTTGTTTCCAGACGCCACGGCCTTAGAAAAGGTTATGATGGAAGAAAGATCAGAACTCATAAAAAGACCATTCTTGGACCTGAGAGCAGCCGCTGATCTCCTTACGAAGCTTTATGATCTGAAAGCTGCAGACATAGAAGAGATGAAAAGTTTTACAGATCAAAACTTCCGCATCAGATTAGATAATCCCATTACAGTAGGTTGCAGTGGTCATAAGAGATGTGATCAGTTTGTTCTAAAGGTAAGGATTTTTATTTTTATTAAAAAGAAAAATAAATAAATATCCATTTGTTATATTGACAAAGCAACTGTGTGTGCAAAATACTTACATGTACATGTAAGGAGCTAATTAATTGACAATCAATTTTTTTCTTGCACAGGATCTCCTTTTTGTTATTCCTCTATTGTGATGGAGAGAAATTTCCCATCGGATGATTTTTGAGATACATTTAGATTAAAAAATAATGTTATTTGTTTTGTCATAGCTTAATTTTTACAGGAGACTGGTGTTACATGTTACATGTGGTGTTACCTGACTTATTCTTACCAACCTGAATCTAGAACTTTCCTAATTTCATATAATTTCCATTATAAAGAATGAAAGTGATAGTTAATGGGATTTTAGTTTCCCCAAGCCTACAGTGTGTTGGTGGTATAAACAATTTCCAAAGAGTCTAAGAGTGAAAATTTGAGGCATTACATTTTCCTGGAAGATTATATTCATGTTGTTAAACTGCCCAGCCCTCACCGAAAAGTGGCAAACGATCGCTATACTTTTGCTTTTTTTTTTTTTACAGCTGTACAACTCCAAAGATTCTACAGATGGGAACAGGGTAGAGTTGGCGGTAAACACCATGGCATACCTGGTCAATAAAGAGTTTTGCTGTCCTCAACCAGTCCGCAATAGACATGGCAAACTTGTGCATCTTGAGAAGGTCTCCTGTCATGAAGGAAATACAGGTGTGGAAGGTCAGCTGACTTTGGAGATATGTTATCATTATTGATAATTTCATGATAAGTATTTGATACGGAGATGGTATTGATAAGGCCTAGCATAAGAATTACAAAGTAGAAGGTGTCCTTACTGCAAATTAATCACTTAAGCATGTCAGCCACCTTTCGTCATGGAAAATAAGGAAGAAACACTTATCAGCAGGAACGGATGTTTAAATGTCAGCCCAAACTCGGTACCTGTATTTCCCTCCTGTTGGCCCAACCCAATGCCAAGCTGTAATGGGAATCTTCATTCTTTCACTTCAGTCATTCTATTTCACCAAAGAAATGATGGATAACCACCCATAAGTCCTCTACATCCACAACAGTACCAGTTGACTGCATAATTGATCAAACACAAGTCAATATGTTGCACTTCAAAGTCACCTTCTCAAAATAAAAAGTCTCAAACACAGAAAGAAAATGACCGTCATCAGGTTGTCTTTTTGATTACAATTACAGTAATAACTTGATCTTTATACCACAGACACACCAATGAGAAAAATCAGTCGGTGTGGAGTCCATTTGGCAGAGTGACTGAGGCATTAGATGATATAAATTTAGCTTTGTTTTGATGATTTCAGGTTTTGATGGAAAGCACGGTTTATTCAAGGTTCTGCTTCTGTCATTCATGCCCGGTCAACTTCTGAGTTCACTAGACCCTATGCCAGATGAGGTCATAGTAGGCACCGGCAGAAAACTTGCTCAACTGCACAAGATCTTAGAGGTATGGTGGAAATTTTACTGACAGACTGTAAAAGCAGGTACTTTCACAAAGCAGAAATAACTGATAAACAACATTGAATTTTGAAATCCAAAAAAAATGGCCAACTTTGCAAAGGTTTCTTTCTGTGAGCATTACTGGTTTTCCTGTATGTCTAATTTGTCTGATGTTAATCTCAAATTTGTCCAAAATGTCCCTTTTAGGCAGATTTAAAAAAAAAAGTTTTTTGCGTAAATTAATCATACTCCCAAACCTACATGTAGCTTTGTTCTAGTACTAAATCATCATTGATATATTAACTATATTATAAGTACCTTTTTTCATCTTTTTATACTCAACTTTACTTTGATGGATTAATCCTGACAAGTATGATTGAAGCCATTATAGCCTGTGTCTATTCTAGATTTTCATGATTTTTCATCACTTTAAGGGAAATCAAACCCAAATAGACAACTACTCTAAAAGAAAGCAGAAAATCAGAGAAGCAAACTGATAAAAGTTTCAATTAAATCTGACTAAATATAAGAAAGTTATGAATTTTTGTAATCACTATACATATGGGCACCTCAAATTGGCTGAAGCAGTAATGTCAATGTGATGTAGTGCCAGACTACTTTCCCACCTGTTCCAACATATGAAATGACTAAAATTTACATTTTTCAAAAAATCATGGCTCAGGAGGGTCTATTCTTTTTAGAGGACCTATAATAATATGCTATCTATAATATATTTTGAGTAGTGCCCCAAGGGAAATTAATGATATTTTTGTACACGGCAAAAGGGAGAGTTATCCACGTCCTACGTCACAATCCACTGACCAAGCTACCAATTTGAGATTCGCATAGACTTAGTGATCTCATATTTCAAACATTCATAACTTCCTTACTATTGGTCTGATTCATTTCGAACTTTTGCCATTCTGTTTCTGTTATTTTTCTGCTTTCATACAAATCAACTTATTACAAGGGTTGGATTGCCCTTTAAGAACATCACTTGTTCCACTTTTCTTAGCTTTCCCTCTCATTATTTGACTAATGGAGAGAAACAAGTTTTATAATTTTGCTTTGTTTTATAAGCTTTTTTTCTTATCTGTGGAAATGTTATATTATGTTTAATTGTTTTAAATGTTAATATCAATGAACAATAGATGTATAGAATCTCTGATTGTAATTGTATATTGCCTTTCCTTCTTATACTCGCTCTTCATCTGTGATGTATCATAGTAGCTAAAGGCTGGAATTTCACACACATCCCAGATGGTCAAATTAGATCAGATTAAAAAAAATGGAAAAGAAACAAGACAGCTAATACATTTATGTACACAACCTCCTTGCAATTGGGCTAATGTATTACATGTCATAATAAATAATGAGGTAACAAGTGGACCAGTCTGGGTCTTGGGGGGGGGTTGTGTCATAACAGTGAGGCCCAATGCTAAACGAATCTCATCAATAAGTAATAATAATGTAATAACTAATAATAATAATAATAATAATAGTGGGTTCTTGTATAGCGCTCATGTCTGTCAGACTTGACACTCCTGTTGCTCCGCAATTATTACCCCAGCTTTAGCATGGCTGCCATTACGACGCTCTAGAATTTCAAGGAATTAATTCCTGCAAGGTACCATTTACATCACCTGGGTCAAGTATGGCAAATGTAGAATAATGTCTTGCCAAAGGACATTAGTAATAAGTCAACTGCAACATTGGTAATAAACTATTTACAATATGATTATTATATTCTTGTCTAAGAAGGAAGGAAATATGGGTAAATAATATAAGTATTTACATCTATAAGATCTATGTCTCTTTAATGGTTGATTTATATTCAGTCAGTGCTCACTAACATACACATTGTACTGGTTTTACCACACTTGCTGTTTCGACAATTGTTCTGCTTCAGTTTTTCCTATGATAAAACTTATTTTTGACTTCAGCCCCTGACTTAACACTACACCTTACCCTAACCCTACCCTAACCCTAACCCTATACCTTTCATGACATAAAGACTGGAACAATTGTCGCGGGAGCAAATGGCATTGTATGCTACGCATCATCCTGTACTAATCTTTGGTTCATATTGTGCTATGATTTTGACTCATCCTTTCTTTCAGGCATCCCTGGTTGGCTCAGCTGACAAAGATTGTAACCTTCAAAGGTTGGTAAAGGTATTACTAATCCCTTCTATTGATATCACAGTCATCAGAATAGGCAAACAGAGATGTGCCCCACAATTATATACGGTTGTCTCAGTATGTATTTCATTTTGAAAGTGAACAAAATTTGTGTTACTAAGTTGCAAATGAAGGAAAGTTAAAACTGAGAGGTGAAGTCCAAAAAAAAATCACAAAGATAAAACAATACCAATATACAGTAAACTTCTACATGTATGTGCACCTAAAATATCAAATGTTATTCTCCTTTTCATCTCCAATGGGTCTAATATGAAAAGAAAAAGATGATGATGCTCAATCATTATGTTGGTTCCACTAACTTTCACTAGTTTAAAGGGAAAGTCAGAATAAAGGTGATAAACAAAATCTATTTGCTAATTTTGGCTGTTTGGCATACAGTATGCATTTTATTGAACTTTTATTCTACATATTAAAATGCATCAATGTAGAAAGAGAATGTTATATTTTAACACTCATTTACTAACTTTCCACTAACTTTCACTAGTTTAAAGGGAAAGTCAGAATAAAGGTGATAAACAAAATCTATTTGCTAATTTTGGCTGTTTGGCATACAGTATGCATTTTATTGAACTTTTATTCTACATATTAAAATGCATCAATGTAGAAAGAGAATGTTATATTTTAACACTCATTTACTAACTTTCCACTAACTTTCACTAGTTTAAAGGGAAAGTCAGAATAAAGGTGATAAACAAAATTTATTTGCTAATTTTGGCTGTTTGGCATACAGTATGCATTTTATTGAACTTTTATTCTACATATTAAAACGCATCAATGTAGAAAGAGAATGTTATATTTTAACACTCATTTTTATACCGGAACATTATATTTAATAGGGTTGTCTCAGTATATAACATTATATACACATAACACCATATTTCCCATCCCGTTTCAGTTTTCATTTCCAGCTCTTTCCCATAAAGAAACATGATTGATCAGAATTGATCGCAAGTCCTGCAGTCAATTGTAAACTGAGTTGTGATTGATATCATTTGTTGCAATCAATTCAGATTTATCATAAGTCTTTATAAGAGGGGCTGAGGTTATCCAAGATTGCACTTTTATCCGTCTACCTCCTTATGGTGGATATTAAGTATTGTGAACATTCCTGATCTGAAATTCAGTTATTCTTAGCCCGGCTCCTCCAAGATTGAATGAGTAACTACCATTACCCTTCGACTACCTATTTCTATGATAAAAATAAGGAAGGGAAGAACCCAATTAATGTCATCCCTAATGTTACTGAGTGGTAGTGGAAAACATCTTTTTACTTTTTGTATGTATATATTAATAATAATAATAACAGCGCTCATGTCTGGCACATTGCCACTCCTGGTGCTCTATTTTTGTAATTGATGCCAGACTTAAAATTTCATGTTAAAGCACAATACTGGGTTAAGCATATCTCGGTGCTTACCAGGACTTGTATCTCTTTATAAAAGCCGTCCTGCTCGTCAGCTCGTCTGTCGCCCTCTTAAGTTCATACAACACTTTAATACAGTAGTATTTTGGACCATGCTTTCTGTACCAGGACTTTGAGGATTACAACCGTGACAAACCATCTACCTTCTGCAGTGGAGAGTGGTCACTGGAGAGAGTGACTGGTCAGAGGCATCTACTGGATCTAGTAGACGATACTCGGCTTAGAGATGCCATAGCAAAGGTCATTGACCTCTACGAGGAACACGTTGAACCTGTTCGGCATCTTTTCAAGAAAGGTCAGTGTACTTAAATGCGGGAAAACTAAGTGTACACTAATGTGGGAAAAACAACTTGGTTTCTTTGACTACAGAAACAGAATTTGATCTTTCCATAGGATTTAGAGGTGGTTATCCATCATTTCTTTGGTGAAAGAGAATTACCGAAGAGGAAGAATGAATATTCCTATTACAGGAGGGAAATGCATGATCATGGGATAGGATTTAAAAAACAAACACATCTTTATCAGGATGATGTGTTTTAGGTTTTCAGTTGCATTTCGTAGACAAAACTCAATGTAATTTCTTCCATTTAATCTTGGGCCAAACTGTTCAAACAAAGATACAGAAAACTTCCATCATTATCATGACGTGTAGTGTCGGCTTCTATCACCAATGGCTGTAGAAAGTCCACAGGAGTAGATTAAAGCTTATCTGCAAAATTTAAAGATTGTTTGACATGTCAAATATATATTTTTCACCAGTGTTTTCGAAAGAACTGCATAACCATTTTCCTTATCCCGTTTATGTTGAAGGAATCATTCATGGAGACATCAATAATGATAATGTGATCATCTCCAAGCAACTCGCCTCTCACCAACCCTCCAACGAACGATTCATCGTGTCTGGGATCATCGACTTTGGTGAGGTAGCATACTCCTGTCTCATCTTTGACCTTGCAGTGGGTCTATCAGAACTCCTACTGGTCAATGGGATGTCCGCTGCTGGACATTTTCTTCAGGGATACCTCTTGCTGAACAGTATACCCGACATTGAGAAGAAGTTGCTGTATTACTTGGTGTTAGTGAGGTATGCACAGCGTATTATACTCAGTCTTGAAGCCAAACAAGGAGATCCCCTAAATGATTACATCATGCAGGATGTTGAAAACTGTGCATGTCTACTCCTACAATTGCTTCAGATGCAGAAGGGTGAAGTGGAAACCATCTGGAATATATAGTCAACTAGTTTTGAAGTTGATCTCAAAAACAGTACTGCTCTAAAGCGTTCTTTATTCAATAATCAAGATCACTAATGGTCATGAATATTAATCATATTTTATGGTATTATATTTCATTTATGTTACATATAACTTAAGCACCATTTGTTTATGTCGTATTTTTAATATTGTATTATTATTTTGTTGTTGTACAGAGCTCCTTGAGCAGTCTTTTATAATGGATATGTGCGCTTTATAAGTTGACATTATTATTATTATTATTATATAACATTTATCTAGAATTTATGGAAACATGTGAATAAGTTGGGTTTTTTGTATTTCTTATCTCCTCGCTTTTGCTCTCATTGTGTTTCAAAGTAAAAATGGAAGTATGATTTTATTTCCAAATACGGGTTATTATTTGTTATCTACCTTTATTTGCTTGTGATCACTTTCATGTATGTAACACCAGAAAGTGATATGAAGTAAAGTACATGTATTAAGGAAAATAATGTAAGTAATTTTCGCTTGGAACATATATATTTTAAATGTATTCCTCTCACATAATTGTCCATGTATTGAGAAACATGTGCAATGATTGTATGAACTATGAAGGCGAATTCCATTTAGTCTGCAGATAGTGAAGTTGGTCATTTTCCTTTGTTTCTCAGGATGTACATAAGATATATGATGCATTGTAGTATGGGATTATCAAAGCTCATCTACATGTGTGTACACTGCTAATGCACTGTTGATTTCTGTATTATATGACTTCAAGTTATAAGAATTAAATGATAAACTTGCAAAGAACAACAGCAGGTATTAGTCAGGTGGCTTAATGAAATTATCGTTACTTGCCGGATAAAAGCACCATTTTTAGCACAGGGCTCCCTTAGGACCTACTAAACGATATTAGGCTAGGAGCCCCCGACAAAAAAATCATTTTAAGGGTGTGGGGGCGGGGGCGTCTTTTGGAGCCCCCAAATAATGTTATAACATTGATGTGTTGTTGTACAAATGCCATTTTTGGTACAGGGCTTCCTTAGGACTTACTAAACGATATTAGGGTAGGAGCCCCCGACAAAAATATCATATAAGGGCGTGGGGCGGGGGCGTGGCCTCGTAGCCCCCAAATAATTTAGAAGGTAATATAACATTTATATGTTGTTGTACGAATGCCATTTTTGGTACAGCGCTTCCTTAGGACCTACGGAACGATATTAGGGTAGGAGCCCCGGCAAAAATATCATATAAGGGTGTGGGGCGGGGGCGTCGCCGTAGCCCCCAAATAATTTAGAAGGTATTATAACATTTATTTGTTGTTGTACAAATGCCATTTTTGGCACAGGGCTTCCTTAGGACCTACTGAACGATATTAGGGTAGGAGCCCGGCAAGAATATCATATAAGGGTGTGGGACAGGCGTCGCCTCGTAGTCCACAAATAATTTGTAAGGTAATAAAACATTGATTTGTTGTTGTACAAACGCCATTTTTGGTACAGGGCTTCGTTAGGACCTGCTGAATGATGGTAGGGTAGACCCCCGGCATACATATTCATAAATGTGTGATTGGGGGCCCATGGCGTTTGTACAACAACAAATCAATGTTATATTACCTTACAAATTATTTGTGGACTACGAGGCGACGTCCCTGTCCCACACCCTTATGTGGTATTCTTGCCGGGGGCTCCTACCCTAATATCGTTTAGTAGGTCCTAAGGAAGCCCTGTACCAAAAGTGGCATTTGTACAACAACAAATAAATGTTATATTACCTTCTAAATTATTTGGGGGCTACGAAGGACGCCCCCCACACCCTTATATGATATTCTTGCCGGGGGCTCCTACCCTAATATCGTTCAGTAGGTCCTAAGGAAGCCCTGTACCAAAAATGGCGTTTGTACAACAACAAATCAATGTTAAAAAATTATTTGGGGCTCCAAAGAGACGCCCCCGCCCCCACACCCTTAAATTCAATTTTTTATCGGGGGCTCCTAGCCTAATATCGTTTAGTAGGTACTAAGGGAGCCTTGTACCAAAAATGGTGCTTTTATCCGGCAAGTAACGATAATCGATAAATTTGACGCTAAGCCACCTGACTATATGTTGATTTCTGTATTATATGACTTCAAGTTGTAAGAATTAAATGATAAACTTGCAAAGAACAACAGCAGATATGTTGATTTCTGTTATTATGTGAAATGTTTTCAGATACAGCATATTTATTTAATGGATACAGTGTTGCCAGAGCAGTCCAAGTAGTATAGAATGAAGATTCCTGGATTAATAAAATAATAATTAGGAATAAGATGGGAACACAGAAAAGAGATAACTTTTTGATAAACACAGAGATGAGAGGAACAGAGAGAGAGACATAGAGAGACAGAAGGAGGGAGGAAAAGATTGTGGGGGGACATGGAGATGGAGGGGGAGCTGGGGAGACACAAAGACAAAAGTAGAGAGAGAGAGACAGACAGAAGGAGGGAGGAAAAGATTGTGAGGGGACATGGAGAGAGAGGGAGAGCTGGGGAGACACAAAGACAAAAGTAGAGAGAGAGAGAGACAGAAGGAGGGAGGACAAGATTGTGAGGAGACATGGAGAGAGAGGGAGAGCTAGGGAGACACAAAGACAAAAGTAGAGAGAGAGAGAGTCAGAAGGAGGGAGGACAAGATTGTGAGGGGACATGGAGATAGAGGGAGAGCTGGGGAGACACAAAGACAAAAGAAGAGAGAGAGACAGAGACAGAGACAGAAGGAGGGAGGAAAAGATTGTGAGGGGACATGGAGATAGAGGGAGAGCTGGGGAGACACAAAGACAAAAGTAGAGAGAGAGAGACAGACAGAAGGAGGGAGGAAAAGATTGTGAGGGGACATGGAGATAGAGGGAGAGCTGGGGAGACACAAAGACAAAAGTAGAGAGAGAGAGAGACAGAGACAGAAGGAGGGAGGACAAGATTGTGAGGGGACATGGAGATAGAGGGAGAGCTGGGGAGACACAAAGACAAAAGTAGAGAGACACAGAGGGAGGGAGGAAAAGATTGTGAGGGGCAGATATAGAGGGAGAGAGAGAGAGAGAGAGAGAAAGGCAGGGGGGCTAGTGACGGGTGAGACGGAGGAAAGGGATGATAAGGAATGAAAAATGGATAAGGGAACGGCCAGAGATGCAAAGAAAAAGGAGTGACAAGGAGAAAAAGAGAGAGAAGGGGTGGCAGTGTGAGATGGCAGAGACACAGAGAGGAAATATGCTATAGAGTACATGAGCAAGAGAGAGAGAGAGAGAGATAGAAAACGAAATAGTAATAATGGTAAACGTGAGAATATACCTTATCCGTATATTCGACCATGCAGGAAGTTTTTATGTTAAATTTTCGGTTTCCAGATACCAACAATTTGAATACTGAAACGGGAAGACACAAAAGGAATCAGAAAGATTAAATACACCATTGGCAATAATGTTACACGCAATTAAAGCAACATGATTGTGTTACAACTAAAAAGTCTCCCCCTCTCTGTCTGTTCTCTCCCTCTCTCTCACCTCGTCTCTCTCTCTCTCTCTCTCCGCGGCTCTCTTTCTCTCTACGTCTTTCTCTCTCTCTCTCTCTATGTCTATATTTCTCTCTACGTCTCTCTCTCTCTCTCTCTCTCTCTCCCTCCGTCTCTGTCTCTCTGTCTTTGTCTCTGTCTGTCTGTCTCTCTGTCCGTCTCTCTCTCTCTCTCTCTCTGTTATACAGAAGCCGATCCAAACAGACAGGGTGTGTAAGGAGAACCCATTTGGGCCTCTCAATAATATTTTGAGAGTATGATAACGTGCCGATTTGTGCCTAATCTCTCCTCCACCCATCCGTCCCATTATATTGAAATATCAAATACAGTTTCCACTTTACTACTATTCATTTAGAATTACCAAAAGTATCATACGGGTTTAAAAGTATACAAATATAAATCTCTTAATATCAATAAAACAAACTTCATACACTTTAAACATACAAATGCACATACCTCAGATTTTCCTCAAAATATTGTAATTGATAATATACCCGTAAAACGTAAGAAATGTACACATTTTGTAGGTATCCTTAGCTGGAATGAACACATACGACATTATAATGACATGCATTTTCTGGAATATTGGTATATACTTTAAAAGACATACATTTCATATTGTAACTGGGTGTGGGCTTCAAGTGCAAATATAAAAATTAAACTTATTTATTTATTGCAAAAGAAAGCTTTTCGCATACGTGTATGTGCTGGCTTCCATTATTAAGCCCATACAAACCCATTATTATTTTTATGAATTAAAAGCATTGATTTGATCGTTATGTTTAAATTTATGAATAACCTGCTTCCTGACTCATTTAAGAATTTCGTTGTATTAAATAACGTTTTCCGTCCTTACCCTTCTCGAAATTAATTAAACGTTCATTTTATAAATCCTGAGTTATTGAGCCTACATAAATCAATAAGACATCATGATCCAGATTCATGGAAAGCACTCCCAGACTCAATAAAATCATGTAAAACCCTAAATTCATTTAAATTCAATACGAAGAACGCATTTCTGTCAGAGTATATTGTTTGATCTTTTCCCAGTGCTGTATTAATGTTCAATATTATTTCCAGATTTCTATAAACATCCATCACTATATATTATAACTACAGTATACTTATATATTTTTTCTGTGTCAGAAATAGGTACATTGACATTACCATTTTTTGTAATCACCCCCTCCCCGGGCTATCACGCTATCAAGCAAGCGCCTATACTGTGGTGGTCCTTCTTCTGCAGATTTCTTGATGTATAATTCTTGGTAGTGTGTTATCAATATCAGTTACATTTTGTTTTAATGCCAACATTTCTATTATTATTATATTATTATATTATTGTATAGTCATGTAGGGTGTCCTATATGGCTTAGGCACGACGGGGCTCTAACTTGCAGAGAACAACAAACACATCTTCACTTCATGCTTGCATGCAACTGCCTGGCATTATGCATGCTTGCAACCTCAGGGGTTTATTTGCATATATCTACATGGATTTACATGTACATTACTATGACAACTGTAACTAATAAATATTCAAATAACAGAGCTTGTAAATAAAAGGAGATACATGAATATCCATAGATTTCCGTGTATATCAATGAGCTGCTATGAATATTTAATAAAGCTTAACCAATCATACTGTAAAGAACAATAAACCAAAGGATGAACATGAAAGGATAAACGTGAAAGGATTAATAAAAGAGACTAAAGTTGGGGAGAGTGAACATAGCACGAGATCATGTAGAGTGAATGGTGACGGTGATTGAATGTGATGGAAAGAGCAAAATGGAGTTTGATGATAGAAGAATGCAAATAGACATATGGGAAGATATAAAGGATGCTTTCATACATGCTACAGTACAATGTCCTGTTCAAAATATAGCTCTATAGTAAGTATAGTTTATATGTAGCTCATTGTAAGCGCTTTGAGCACCCTCTGGGTGGATATGTTGCGCATTATAAATGTCTTTATTATTATTATTGTTTGCTCGTACAAACAAAAAATGGTAATATTTTGTATATCTTGTATCGCTGAAATGTAATATGATTTGTATGTTGCATAAGAAATTAAATTTAATTCAATGTAAGGCAAGACGAATTATTTTTCTGGTTTAAAATTATCAATGTAGAGCGAATTATTCTAGATCCCTTCCATAATGAAGTCTGGCTTTAAAGTGATGACCCTGATGGGACCTGCTGAAGTATTATACTAATAAAAAGGTTAAAATTATGAAGTGATATGGAACCATAGCCAGGCGTATATAGATGCTTATATGGAAATCTAATTTCTTTTTATAAAACGAATAATTTTGATTACTTTAATTTTCGCTATAGCAACCACATAAACCACTGGTAGTTGCTTGAGATCAGGACATCAACGATTGCCACAATCGGATAATAAACAACAGAATGGCAGTACGAAGGCTTCCTCTAATAGCATTTCCACTTCCAGCTATACAATCTTCATAATCAGGAACATCCAGTTTAGTAATGGCGCAAATGTGTAGCTTCTTACACTCCTCATCGCACTCGCCCGCATAAGCTATTGCTGTGTTGTACATGTAATACCGCTTAAAGACATCCGGACTCGACTCTTCACTCAAAAACTTGTCGACGAGTTGGTCGAGGGATAGAGGGCTAAGATCCGCGATGTCGTAGACCTCGGTGGCGCGGTACTCTAGTTCCCAGGTCGGGTTGTCCATGCTGATGTCGAGGTAGTATTGATGGATGTCAATGATGTCGCCTGTATCGCGGTCGTAGGTCACCATACGGAAGCTAGGATTACGAGGAGACGGTGTTTGACGAGGTGTCACGGCGGGCTGGACGTATAGAGCGTTGATCGGAAAACCTGCATGGTATAAAGATAGTAAAACCAACATCAGAGAGGTGTATCTTGAAGTTCGCTTGAAGTTACGACGTTGGATTCATTTCTTACTTCATATTGACAAGCAGAGGACCCAAATCATTCATGATGAGAACATTATCATGATTTGTACGTTTAACTGAGCAGTTAGTTTCTCATTGGCGCCACTTATAATTAGACACATATTTAGAAAACTAAGTATGCCAAAAAAGCATTTTCTCATGGTAAGGAAGGTCGGCCGACATCCCCTTTCTGATTGTCTGAAGGACCGTCAGATTTCTGAAGACCCCTTTCTCTGCTTGTCAGAGAATTTTCAAGACAATTTTCAAGAGAGAACAAGTTGAAGATATAGCTGGCGCCTTGGCGGAATGTCTGAAATCATGTTCCTTTGAAAACTATACGATCTAAGTACTATATTTTGCCTGTAATAAGCATTCCGTTAACTAACATGAACTTAAAAATGATTTAATATATCATTTCACATTTCTTGCAAAACGAAATGTTTCATTAACCTCTGCTTACAATACTACCTGTGCCATCAAAAGGATTCGGAAGCTTTCGTAATGATGATGATGGCGGTGTTGTTGTTGATGATGATGATGATGATGATTAAAATGGCATAATAATTAATTCCTTAATCACTGTGATAACTTAATGGCAGTTTCGTATGATAACTATGACAATTAATATTTCATTTATCCGGTCATGCGCCACTACCCTTTTTCAATCAATTAATTAAACTTGTTTTAAAGAGAAAATGAGCTCACCAGTTTCGTTATAAAGTATTCTGAAGCTATCGTAATGATGATGGCCAAAGAATTGTCCTTTGATCACGTTACTGTACTTTCGAATGATTTCTAGATACCTCACGTTAAAGCTGGTTTGGAAAGAGATCTTAGTTTCTCTCTCCAATGAACCGGGTAAGATGTGAGCATTGATGAACACCTAAAAAACAAAACAAAGATGCATAGAGCGGAAAAAAGATAACATATATAATTGTGACGCCTGCATGGGATAGCAAACCATTGAGCGTTAATCAAAATTTCGACCTTTCACTTACGATTTGGAGGAATATTCCATTTCGTAATGTAGACAACTAAAATATGTACAATAATTAGTCCCTATAGAATACTATTTCTTTAATAACCTGCATTGGCTTGAATTGTAATGAATTGAATCGAATTGTAAATTATCACGATTTTAAAAGCGTTTGTACCTTTTTACCGGCGGTCTGTGCAGCTTCAAGAGTGTCGTCTAGCCAAGCGAACTGACCTGCTGGATCAGCAATGCCTTCTGTTAATGGGTCCTTGTAGTAATACATAGCAGTATTCAGTACTACCATCCATAGATTACTGTTGATTGGAGTTACATAGTAACCACCTGGTTGAGTGTAACGAGCAAATTTATCATTCGTTAAGGCGATAATAGTATTTTATTAAGCTTCGACTAAATCATTTTCAAAGCATGTTTTATATATAGATTTTGTCCATTTAAGAGTACGTTGCTTCTTTGCAATTTTGACAGAGGAGCTGACGTGGCTTGTGGGAATAATATTCCAGTTTCTAATTTTTGAGAACTAGCGAAACGAGCGATTTTTAAAATCATCGTATCATTGCCTTTATCGCCATAACAAGTTTTATGAAACAGAGCCCTGATAAAGTCGAAAAATAATTTGTAAGCTTTCTCATTCGTGTATGTCAGTTTGGAAGAAAATCAAAGTAGAGATGTCCCCGTATATTGATTGCTCTTAAATGCCCCTACATCATCATTATTATTATCATTATTATCATTATTATCATTATTATCATTATTATCGTTATCATAATTACTATTATTATTATTATCATTATTATTATTATTATCATCATTATTATCATTACTGTTATTAGTATCCTTCAGATTCCTTCTTACTATTAATCTCACTATATTGTTATCATCAATTCATCATCATCACAATCATAATCTCTGATCTGAAACCAACCGACTCTTATTGTGCCATGACAATAACAAATATATAAAAATATATTTGTTTACCTGATTTGAATGTATCCTTGGCATCTTGGTAGTTTGCAAGCCACGGGTCCCAAACCTCGGCCAGACTATCCCTGAATTCATTAGGCGCGGGATCGAGGATGTGACGCGGATAGTTGTCATGGTTGCCAATAGCTGGGAAGACACGAAGATCAGCAGGCAATCGTTCTCTCATCTCTGAGGTTACATTTTGGATCATGGAGAGAACTTTGGTGGTATTAAGAAGGTCTACGGCACCCGGGGTGTCTCTGTTGGAAGATTTGCATCATAGGAAACATGAAATGGCAATAGATGTTACATGTGGTAAAACAATAATTGATATTAGAAGGAATTACAAGTTGGGGATGGAGCTGCTGAAATCAGAGACAGAGAAATAAAGGAGAACTTTTATTTCAGGAGAATTGAGAAAATTAGGAAGAGAATTAACACCCGTCCATGAACTCAGCCTATCCAAGAGGGTGTTTTTTTAATATAAAATAAATGTATTTACTTCAAATCAATTCGAAATACTTTGTATGTACCTCAAGTTATTTTCCCCATATTTTGCAAAGAAATAAAGTAATTTCATAATACTATTGCATAAGTACCATTTAACAGTGGTAACCGGTAGGAAAAAATGCCCAAAGCCTACCGCACACTATAAGATCTTCCTGCGATCCGATTTTCGGGGAAATGGCAATTATATTAGATAAAAAATCTAAACAAACATCATCTTCCTGATGTAAGATCTAAATAATGATAAGGATGCTTACAACCAGAGTTATAGTGCATTTAAGCTTTCTAGTCAGGATAAAAAACGATTCGGCTTCAAATCGTAGACAATCGCACTACTGGTATGACGTCACTACGATTCTGAGCCGATTTAGTTATTCCTCCTCTAAGAATGCGTGAAATCCATTGAAATTTTAATTGTATTAATCATATGACTATTCAAAATAATCTATCATTAAGAATTTAGAAGTTTGACCGTTCATTTCAAATGCGATTGCAAATCCTTCCGAATCGTCCGAAGTGTGCGGTGGGCTTGAAATGATTCAGCGCCTTGTTATGCATGGGAGCTCTGTCCAAGACGTGGTCATGATGTGTTAAGGGTTGAATATCTTCAGGTAAAGGAGCTTTATATATCCTATTATCATCATTGTAATTATCATATGGCACATGAAACTAATATGTGGGTGTTGCTTGGGAAATTATGGAGCAAATAAAACATGTTAAAAATACAGGAGGAGGGGCGGAAGGGTGGATGGGAGGAGAAACCGACAATGAAATTAACACGCGATCACAAGACTCTCGAGAATCAATTTAAGGCCACTGTCACTACCCTATTGTATAACTCATGTATATGATGATGTTGTGATTACGTAATACGTATCAATAGGTGATGGACAGGCTATGTATACCAATTTACATTGGTATTTTGAAAAAAATCTTAGCGATCGTATACGTGTGTAATTATGTAATTGTGTTTTATAACGCATATCAATCAAATATGATATATTTACATCTGGAACCGACCTTAATTTAACCTCACCATCCGAACTGATTTCGAACCTGGGTCCGCACAGAGTCATTTCGTGAACGATGCTATAATGTACCGTTGGCTAATGGCTCTTGGTGTAATACAGAAGGTGTAAGTCGGGACAGTTTAAAATTACCTCCTATTTTTGGCATAAAATTGTCAATTTTTACGCAATGAATCCCCTATAACATAAAAACAAGGAAAGTTTCTGAAAGCATTAACTAGTTACCACTTTTAGTAGAGGAAAGAGATGGGTTGTCAAGTTGAAGGTGTGTGGGATTTGCTGATTTGATGTAAGAGGGGAAATTGTCCCTTCTTTGGATGCAGTTACCTGCGATAACCAGCTTTGTTACGAGTCTTGAATGATTATGAATGAGTCCATAAAAAAAAAGAAACGAGATGGAGTGTGAAATCTAAGGCAACCCTTTGTTGGCGTTTGACAGTCGAGGGCTTTGGAAAGGAACAATGGTATTTCGAAGCGAAATATTTGATTTTATGGGGAGCTCATCATTCTCATGGATGGAGAGATTTGAAGTAGACACAATCATATCTCTATTGTCATGGGTTTGGGAAAACAAATACATCACCAATTCAATATTTGAGTTGACTCAGCTAGTTTTAAGATCTGTACAAGATGCTCTATTGACTTTGCAAAAGAACTGCCATAGACTGTCACAGTATAACTGATTTCACCACGTATAAACATTGAACTATATCAATGTTTCAAGATCTTGCAAGTTTATTTTACCCGTTGCACACGAGGCGTCATTTCGATTGCGTTATTACTTATATGAGCTAATAATTGTGAGAATTGTTCAATTCGCAATCTTTTGTACGACATCACCCCAGGGGCGGATCCAGCCGGCGGCAAGGGAGGGGGCCTAAAAAAAATTTGAAAATTGTGCCGGTCGATTTTTCGCTCAGTAGGGGGTAATTTTTTCCACCGCCCCCCCCTTGGGCGCCAGGGGTAGTGAGCACAATTTTTGTTTTGGCACCCGAAAAAAAAATTCTCCTACGGGAAGGGTGATTTTTTTTTCCACCGCCACCCCCTTGGGCGCCAGGGGAGGGGGCCCTGGATCCGCCACTGCATCACCCTTACCTAGCGCGTTAAAGATCGCACCAGTCACGGACGCTGTATTATAGGTCAGGCAAAAGACGCCTCGAGTGTGTAACGAGCTTTATATCCGTAGGCCGTAGCACACAAAGGCGTCATAGCGATTGCGTTATTATTTGCGTTAATCAAGCCTGTGAAGTGACCCTCAAATGCAAGTAATTCAAAATAATTTTGACACTGTTCATTTTTTTAACTTACTTTTTTGTGCCATACCACGGTCACGTGTTGCATCGAAGACCGCGCCAGTCGCTGACGCAGTAGTACGTCAGGAAATAACGCCTTGCGTATAATGGTATTTTTTTTAACTGTTCAATTTCCCACATCTCCCCTTTCTCTCTCCTTCCCTCATTACTTTAGCCATGTGATGGGGGTGGGGTATGAATACGTCCCCCATGCCATACTACCCCATTCCACGCCGGCACGTCGCTGGAAATTAGCCCGGGGGTCTCAGTCATGTAGAAATACTGTAAGCATGCGTGACCACAGGTATTCCAGACACACCCTAAACGACGATTTCTTCTGAAACCAAAATACACCCTAAATGAGGATTTCGCGTGGTTTTTCCCGCAATCACACCCTAAACGGGTATTTAAAAAAAAGTGTACTCCTACACAAGTATTGTAAAATTGTAACCCCTTGAGCATTTTGAAGTGCGATATAGAGATTACCATTTAAGTTGTTGACAATGTAAAACAAATCAAATTGGGGCTTCTGATGTAAAATTCACAATGTAAAAAATTATTTCAATAGAGAAGCAATAACATCAACCTGTACACTTCCAAATGGGTTTAAATGCACAGCCACCATAATATGTCCTTGAAGACCTTCCTTCGACAATAATGATTAAAATTCGTCCTCGTGCAAGCAATTCGCATATGGTGGCAAATTTGAAAGAACATACAATTTAAATGACAAAATCATCTTTGGTTGATCAAAATCGGTTCAGAGACGGCTGAAATATCCATAAATATAACGACTTCCAATATTTGTGGTGGTACACGTATTCGATAATTTGAACCAGCCGTTGAAAACACGAGATAGCGCCTTGTACATTTTATTCCAGCCAATGCCGATGTTGGCTTTTTGTTGGCTTTTTCGTGTTGGATTTAATACGTACAACCAGCCGGCCCGTGTATTGTTATATTAATTAATTAACGGTCACCGTATGTTTTTTAAAAGCGGAGCTGATTTGGTATGATCGTATTGGCTAAATTTCACACATTTTTGGGTCTAAAATTACCTTCATAGCAATTTTAGGTCTGGCCCTGAGGGCTAGAAAAATACCCCTAAATACTGGCGCGTACAGCAGGACTTTGAACCATTTTGAAAAAAAAGTACCCTTATTCTTGAAAATGGCACAAAATGGAGGTTTTTGAACCCCTTATTGCGGCACCGCGCGGCCGGACCGCGTCCAATCTAAAAAAAAAAAAAAACCTTTATACGCGTTTTCCTCATGCTTACAGTATTTATATTTGACTGCATGAGACCACCGGGGTAATTAGTCACCTACCCCGTCCAAACGATGAAGTCTGTTTCACTCGTCATGGTATCTGCCATGGCCTGGAACACACTCTCTACCAGCGCCCATGGGGTGTCACAATGATGATTACCCAAGGGGTACTGGGCGGGGTCGATGGCCTCTGACAGTCAGACCGCAGCGTGCGCGATAATGAGGCTGTACGGCAATTTTTATTCAGATTCTCGTGCGGTGAAAAGCTCGCTTACAACGCTCTCGTAAAACACGAGACCAACCACGGGATTTTGGTAGCATCATTTTGTCGTCCTCATACGGCTTACAGTGCAATTCATCATGGCGGAATCATGGGGTAAGTCAATCTCTGAAATTTTCGCTGTTCTTTGACACCAAATTTGCCCAAATTAATTAGATTTTTGGCCTACTTTTATCGCAAACAAAAAGAGCGTTTTTTAGTCCTCGGAAATTAAGTACTCATTACATAGTGTCGTATTTTGCTTGTTCCTGACTGGTATTGATAATATTATTTCGAATTTTTGCATCCTACGTCGACTTTGATAACCAGTCCATCGTTTGATGTTGAAAACATGTAGATGCAAGTAATATTTGAATAAGAAATATGCCCAAATTATTTGACTATATTTTGGAAATCTACCGGAAGTAGACGGAAAATGATTCGAAACCGCGGGAAATTGCTATGGCTACGGCTTTTCAGTCAGGAATGGCGGTGTCTTGTGTGTCGCTGTGCCATTGTGTGGCGCATACAGCACAAATTTATGTAGTCCCATGTGTATATATTTTTGTCAGCTTTTTAGTTTTTGTTGTCGCGAATCGACAGCAATGTACATAAATCGACTGCTCATTAGTCATTGCTGTTCATTATAAATCTAGATCAAATGATATGTTTTATAAGTATATTTCCAAGGGCTTAAGCATGGTTAGACAAGTATCAAGGCCAAGGGGTGTGATCGAATTGTAAAGAACTTGAATCCTGAGCTGAGCTGGATATTATTAAAATTACAAATTACAGGATAATTAATTATATTAATTTAGGGATTCTTAAACTTTGGTTCTGCCTTCTGGTCAACTCAAACTTTACAACCAGCCATAGAAATAAGCAGCATTTCCTTGTGCGAGTTGTTTTATGATAATGAACAGAGCAGAATTAAAACAAAAGGCCAAAGTTAAACACTTACATTGTACAACTTGTGCACATGTGGAAAAATGAAGGGAAAACTTCATGAATCTGACACTTGTAATTTATTTTCATTTAAAAGATAAATTTGAATGCAAGTCAGTTTTGTCTACCATAAATGGCTTGCTACTTTGATCAGATCTTTCAAATCCCCATACATTGAACTAAGCCATTTTATATTCCCTCTTCTTATCATTTGTTGTTGTTTTTCTGACAGACGCACTCAGCCATCGAAACTTGCGGAACATTGACAAAAAGTTTTCGAAAGACACAGACATCGCACATCAGTCTCCATTGCACAAGTTCCTGGATCAACATTTGCTGGACTCCATGCCTTTATTTGAAGACTCGACAGCATGCAGTTATGCTTCACATAGGAACAAACAATCTTGAACGGGGAGTTTGGGAGAAGGAAGAGAAGGATTTTGTTCAGCTTATTCTTTCAGTAAAAGAAAAATCCATTTCAAATGATTACATTTTTGTATCTCTGATACTTCCAAGGTGGTATTCCGGGCTTCACACAAACAAAGCATTTATTATATTAATAGAAAACTGACTGAACCTTTATACAATTTAACAATTTTTACTCTAATAATACTTTTATTCTCAGCGACACATTTTATGCGTGTGATGGTCTCAACATAAATGTCAAAGTCAGTTTATAAATAAAATATAGATATTAAAAATGGAAATTTTATTCCTAGTCCTATTTCATTTATTATTAGTAGTAGTGTGAACAATAATTTTTAGTTTAACCGTTGTCTGTTTACTAGGTTATTCAGAAGAAACCAGAGCTGGTTTCTTCTGGGTTAGTTAGCATGAATGTTGATTAAGAAATGTAAATTACACAGACCTGTTAAATAATACCAACAAAAAAGAATAACAATCTTTTAAAAGATATTTTGTCAGATTTGTATTTCATCCAAAATAGTACCTACACAAGGTGATATAATGTAAATAGTCGAGCATTGACATATGTTGATAGGTTGGTGATGATGATGGTGATGGTGGTGATGGCGATGGTGGAGATGATGGCAATGGTGATGTCAGTGGTGATGGCGATCATGGTGATGATAATGACGGTGATTATGTCGTGATGGCAATGGTGATGATGTCAGTGGTGATGGCGATCGTGATGGCTATGGTGATGATAATGATGACGGTGATCATGATGACGGTGATTATGATGATGGCGATGATGATCGTGATGGCAATGCTGATGGTGGTGATGATGATGGCAATGGTGACGGTGATTATGATGGCAATGCTGTTGGTCGTGATCGTGATGGTGATCATGGCAATTAATAATGGTGATGATGTCGGTGGTGATGGCGATGATGGCTATGGTGATGATGATAATGATCGTGATGATGATGGCGATGATGATTGTGATAATGATGTTGAAGATGAAAATTAGAATTCTATAAGTTTTATTTGAGCCCTTCAGCCCACATACACACACTAAGATTTTTATCTGAGGGCCATAAACACATAAACAAAATCAGAAAATAAATTATCAGATATATATATTCAGCGGGTCACTATAAAACAAAATAACAAACAGAAAAGAGCATAAGGGAAAGAATTTTGTAATATTTTATTTCCAGGAATACACATGAATGAACTGGAGTTACACAAAAGAATTATCAAATAAAATATTACCATCATTGAATGCCTGGGAATTACCAAAAGAAATTCCTGTTTAAGGCTCTTCTCATTAGTCCATGGTTTACAAATATAAAAACACATTTCAGAACTTTTACAACCATAAAATTATTAGCAGGGATGGAAACAATCATATTTTCATTTTTCAATCACATTGCCCCCGAAAGTTTGTATTTACACAAATATACATTTGAGAAAGAATAATGTGTCTTCTTTGTTAAAATGATATCAAAACCTGACCGAAAATAGCCTACATAGACACTTAAATCCTCCCTTCTGTCCCCTATTCAGTCTAGAGCTGGTATTCTATATTGTACTTGAGTGTACTTGTGTGCATATCCGAATCCAACTTGTACTTTCTGTACACTTCTATTATTATGTATCGCACGAGTATCATACACAATAGTAAGTATGTGGGGCAATACAAAACCTCTACGTCCGGGGGTTAAGCACCTATTCTATCACACTATCCTCCGTGCGTGTTCACGTATAGCGCACGGACTGGTTGGACCGCACAGTACATCGATAATCGACGCAAAACTAGATATAGCGTAGTATCCCCCGGTTGATCTTCACGCAAAACGCTCGCCGATCGGCCATGTCAATTTTCCGCCGAAGTCTAGTATGCATCAGCTACTACTTTGCTTGTTCCTGACTGGTATTGAGATAAACATCAATAGGAACTATGATATTATGTTAGGAAAATATCTACATTATGTGGTAAGCCAAAATTTAACGAGATGCACCCCCGATAAAAATGAGTTTTTAACATGAATATCCGACTCTTCAAATATTTTTTTTTCTCCAAGTTTTCTTCGTGTTTTTTTCACATTTTAAAACATCACTCACTACTTATTGAATAGTACACTATAATGTTTATTATTCTGGCTCAATATTTATGACAAATTCATTGTCATTAAATGAATCCTGAGCAGATAAGAAGAACGAGAACTGTGCCATGTTTTTTGCTCATTACGTATGCAAGAGGAGCAAAAACATGCATACGACTTGAATAAATACGGGCGATTTTGCGAGCGCTGCGGTCTGACTGCTGAGCAGGAGCTTGAGATCGGGTACACCCCATCCCCGTAGAAGGGGTCGTAATGGACATCAGAGATGTGGAGAAAGTTCCCTTCTGGATAGACAGGGAGAGGGGGTGGGGGAGAAAGGGAGATAGGGAGGTATTGATTGATTGAGTTAGTGGTTGATTTTATTCATATTCCATGCAAAATTGACAAAGCATAATACATTTGATAAAACATCATCATTATTTTCTTTAAGTAATATGGAAATAAATAATCCTGAATCATAGTAATTAATAACATGAAAGAATGTTCTGTAAATCATTAATACGGAAATAAAAAGCGAACCTACTTAAAAGCTAGGCTTAGATGCTGCTTATAAGTATCGACTTCCATAGTCATGTAGATATCCAATAGACCTGTGTTTGCACCATGTGAGAGGGGAGATTTGGGGAGTCCTGAAAAGGACTGTTAATCTTTCTTGAGCTTAAAGTCCTAAAAGAACTATAGCGCCGGTCGTAAGGAGAGGATGGGTTGTAGGAGGGGCTCGACGTTTCGAACAGGTTGACTACGCGTGTAGGTTCACTGGATTAAACTACTGACTTAAAGATAAACTTGAGTTCTGGTAAATATAGAAAATAAATTCTCACAGAATCCAACGAAACATACACTGCATGTTCAAGATTACAAATGTTTGAAGTTTGAAGTTTATTTGTTCCACCTATACATCAACAAATTTTTTTTTTTTTTTTAATACAAGCGTATAAGCGTAGATTACACACACATACAAATTAAAGATTTCAAATCAAGTATAATTTACGGAAAATAGGTACGAAGTTTCGAAATGTATAGATATGACAGGTAAGGTAAAACAATGTAAAATGTGGGGAGCCTAAATAAAAAGCATAGCTTGTATGTGAATAGGCTCCCGTACTGAGTAACACAATATAGTAGGTCTGAATTTAAAAGGTATTATAGGAGGCGAATGATAAATAAATGACATGTGCCAAACAATATATGTAGAAATTGTATAGTGGCTGAGTAATAAGCATAGACAGATAAGGAAATCCGGGTATATTTAGTAGCTAGGCCCGACACCATTTGTGCTTTACACAGGTCAGTGTGTGCAAATGGGAGTTGTGGTTCATCGAAGATGATGCCCAGTGAATTTTTTTTGTGCGTTTGTTTTTACTTCACTGGTCAAACAACCTATCTACTGCAGCGGATAATCAATCCAGATTAAATCACAGCAATTTTCTCTCAAAATATATTTCCCACACGAGAGCTCAAGATTAGCTTTAATATACAGGGGAAAAAAGAATACATTGCATACTCTAGACTGAGATAGAAAGATAAATGCAACAAAATGCAACATGTTCCTGCTAATTAAGAGATCTCTCTTAGCAGGAACAGAGAGCAGGAACAGGAACAGAGAGCAGAGACAGAGAGAGACTGAGAGAGAGAGAGAGAGAAGGGCGGTATGTAGAATAACCTCTAATTCGACATAATTATATTATGTATCGAGTCAAACCAAATCAACTTCATGCAATGATTCAATTAAACAGGTTAGACCATGCATGTACAGAGTATATTGTGCCTGCAAACGTCATTTACACTTCCATACCAATTAATGACTACTCTCTTGTATATTCAGGTCAACACTTTTCAGAAAATATAATACGACTTATGAAACACATGTATAGTTTCCCTCTCTATTTTCTTACGTTAAACTAGAGTTAATTCATTATAGTTAACAACTCACCGTCACCCCATGAAAGTTTAGCACAGGTGAACAAGTAGAAACCAATCAATATCTCCTTGTACGAGTACATATCTCTTCAAGCTAGTTTTTCTATTTCCTTCCAAATCGAGTCGCGCAGTACAAGATGAATGACTCGATGCACTATTTTCTTATCTATTATCGCATTCGTCTGTTAGTGTTGGGTTGAACGCTACCATATGGTATTCTCCACTACTCTTGCATAGCAAAGACTTACCACGATGTCACCTTATACAAAAACAAGAATCGAGCTACAGAAAGGCATATTTATCTACTAGGAAATAAATGTGATACTTGATGTCCGCAAGGTTAAACGGGTTTGATGTATTTGCTGATCATGAACAAAGTTCAGACGGAGTAAACTCTCCTCTAAATACTCCAATTACCTACTTTATTTATAATGATGACGTCATCGGAAGTATTCATCAAGGTGGAATTTCCAACCATGTATTGTTTAGAAATGGACTATGATCCCATTTGTTCAAACTTGTAGACTTCGGTGGCGAATCCAAACGGGCAAAGATGTGATACATTTTCCCATGTCTTCTTCTTCTTCTTCTCCTCCTTCATTACTTGCCTGTCAGAGTTATGCATCCTCCCCCGGCCCAAAAAAATCTAGATCCGCCCAATGGAAGTGCTGACAAGAAAGTGCATTGTAAAGCTTGGAATGTTACCTTTCATATCATTGTGTTCAGGGGCAACGAAGCGTCCCCCAAAGTGTTGGGGGACCAAAAGGGCACTTTCTGAAAAAGGGCACCTACAAAAGGAAACCTTACGCGAAAATATACAATTTTTAGACATTGTTATACACCCCTACATTGCGATCAATATATTATGAGGGACGATTTCAATATTTTTGTTATCTCTCTCTCTAAATAGTCCAATACTGCTTGAACGTCATACTTTGCAGTTGGATGTGATGGTTTGAATATACATTTACGAACGAGCGAAGCGAGAGAGCAAAAAAAGGAGGAAAGATTTGTGATGTCGCATTGCGACCAATTAGATTATATAAAGGGGGGGGGGGGGTGCAATCCAATCCGATCAGGTTCTAAGCACATCATGAAAGACTGAAAGACCTTTAATAAGTTACATAATTACATCACCTATGGGGGGAAGGCGAGAAAAAGTTGCCTTTATTCATACTTTTATTACTTTGTGATTTTCAGCAAGATTTAGTTAATTTTATATGGGTTGATTCTAAAACCTCACAATACATAATCAGTTCTATTATTTACTTCATAATCAACCATCCAGACAAAATACGTTTATTTTACTGTGAAAATAACATTGCATAACCCACTTCCATGATTACTCAATATGTAGGACCATGGAAAACAAATAGTGAACTTTGTTACCTTGCACACAACGCGGAAGTAGTGTGTATTTGTAATTTTGTACGGTTTCAATTGCAATTTTATCTTAAAATGAAACTAGGGCTCTTCCCTCCTGTATTCCTTTTTAAAATGGTATCATGATGTTTTATGGGTAAATCGTGTGTAGGGCGAAGAGCTCGAGATTTATAAATACTTTTATATACATCACTTTAGAAATCTAGCCATCTGATTAGTCGAAATTGGAGTCGTGATTTCAAGCCATGCCCAACTCACAGGGCATAGCAATAGCCCACAGGGCCTAGTTAAAAGTTTCTACCCTCCGCCTCATTATCCTGCGATTCCCATTGGTTTACTGCGATCCCCATTGGTTTGCGTGTTAAAATTGTCTACGTGCGAGCACGGACGCCATACAGTGCTCTTTGTCTGCGATTCCCAAATGATTGAAACTTTCACTCATTTTTTAAGCGAAGATTAACAGACAGTGTTTAAGATTTTCTGTGGTGTTTTAACAAATTTTTACTCACTAAACGGCTAAGGTAAGAATTCTTGGTAGATTTTTGTTTTAATTCGGCATATAAAAGTCATATCGACTGCTTTAATACTCGAGGACTAGCTGTTTCTATAATGGACTTATACCGGGTGAGAGGAAAGGGAAGGGGGCAGAGGTTTAAAGAGAAATTGCTGACAAAACCCTCCCCGCTAGGGTGTAATGTGTAAAAGGGGAGGGAGGGAGAAGGGGGAGCTGGTGACCCCTGTTTCCTGGATAAGCCAATTCTCCTATAATGCCCCCCTTCTCCTCCCTCAATTGAATCGAAAGATGATCACTGTTGAAGAGCAAATTTACTTGAACCATCAGATATTTGTGTGCAAGTGTCGATGCCTAAAGCGATTGCGTCTGTGTTTGTTTGTTTTCAAATGTACCCTTGCTCCTGAATGTCTTCCTAACTACAATCACCCAGTCAGTCTATATACAGACTTCTTTCTACTTCAGACACAAGGCTTCAAGTGCCTAGAAAAAATTCAAAGTAGTAGGAGAGCGAAGTTTTCACTGCAGTGGCCCGGTAATATGGGATAGGCTACCACGTGAATTACGAACTAGTAACTCTTTAAATCATTAATCATTCAACAAAAAATTCCCAACAATTATTTATTGTAGTTGATGAGCAGATATTGTGTGCGGGCAAGCCTGAATCCGATGACCGGGGTAATGATATATCTGAAAGCGCTTAGAGACGTCGTTTATGTATTAAGCGCTATATAAAAGCGGAATATTATTATATTATTGAATTATACTTGTAGTATGTTTATATCTTTTAACATATTTGTTCATCTCTGCTGTAAAACTCTTTGAGCAGTTTTGAATTTAAAGCGATATAGAAAAGAAAATATATATATTTTTATCATTATTGTTGTTATAATTATTATTCTTTTGTGTAGAATTTTTACAGAAACACCATGAAAACTATAATTTGCACTAAACGACGGCTTCAATTTATGTCGTGCATGAATACTGTAACGTTCCTCCGCGGCCGTGAAGTAGTATAAGAGGTCTGACGTGAACATTTGTTTCTTAAACTTACTCGATAATTTGGATTCCTAAAACTATCTTCTTCTCTAAGACTTGATTATAATCCTTTATTCCGTAATACTGCTTGACAAGAACAGATTACCGTTAACCACTTTATGAATTGTAAAGAAATGTAAATGAGTCATCGACTGAGCGCACCATTGCCCTTGAAGTTTAAAGATAAAAATAAGAAGGAAAATAAATGAATTATGATTATGAATTAGTGTAACTATAAGCACTAGACATTGTAACAGTTGCGATATAAATATTGTAAATAATTGTTATTAAAAGTTGACCATTTTTCTTTTTGTCTTGAAACTTAACTTGTGTCTTATTTATTTAACATCTGTCATAGTCATATATTTTGACGAAACGTACGTTAATAATTAACTGTAGCTGCCACCGCCCCTTCGCAAATAAAGTTAAGACCTAATTTCTTTGACTTCTGGGGAATTATTGATAAGATCTCATCTGACGAAAATCCTGACAGAGTTGATGAGTTAGAAATGAAGTATAGGCCTATAGTAAAGAATCAAATTCCCAAGCTGGGAATGGGAACAATCCTGACGAAGAGGTCGGGATTGAAGGCGGGGGCCGCCACAATACGCAAAAAGTATAATGGGGATTTCCCAGGTAATTTATGCAAACACATTTTAAATTGATGTATAACACAATAGTAGTTGCTATCGCGTTGTTTACATCAACTAGTCTTTCCAAGCAGTGTAATATTCATTTTTTACATTGCGATATAGAACAAAAATAGATCATTTCATGATAAAATAAATAGTTGATTACTAACACCACATTTTGTGTATAACTCATGAGTTATAAACTATCTAACGGGAGAAATGTAGGTGATCCAAGAAGTGAAATGACAAAAACAAATAAAGAAAGAACTTGTGAATAGACTATAAAATCGTTGATTGGAATTTCCCCTGTAATGTCATCATAAGGTTATAAAACTCTATTGTTGTCAAAAAGGTTTGTCATTTCACTGGCTGAAATTCTTGCACTGACTGCGCTGATATTTTGTGATCGCTGAGAAGCTGAGTTTGAGATATCAAGAGCGAGGGACAGTAGTTCAAATATATTTTATCCTTGCACTTAGTGATTGTGTTGATATTTTGCCAATTTTGAGAAACTATTTGTGAGAGATCAAGAGGTGGAAATGGCTGGTAGATACCCCGAGGTTGAGGTTCTTGGGACCTTCTCTATCGATGAGAGGGGCAATTACCGGAACGATTCCAGTCAACGTCGCTTTCTCGTCGAAACCATCACTGATGACCATCTACATTCCGACCTGTGTCACGGGATCGACGATTACATCGCTCAGGAGCAAAGCGTTGTAAGGTCCGCACCCTTATCGTCAGTTCAAGGATGGATCCATGATAACATGCAAGGGTTGACTGAGAAAAACATTCTAGTAGACACAGAACGAGGAGGAACTAGAAAGTAAGTTAGAGACAATGTTTAATGTACACACTAAGAAATAAGGGTGCCATTGGGGTGCAAATTTGCATCCACCTACGCGTATTTGGCACAGGGTACCGCTATTGTAGCAGAATTGCACCCTTATTTCTTAGTGTGAACGCATCTTTCCCCCGAATTCCATGGGAACGGAAGTAATTTCTGTTGCAGATCCGGACAGAGGCGGGGGAGGGCGGGGAAGGGACGCTAGGCATAGGGGGCACAAACACCAGGCGAAATAAACCGCCGGACGTTTAACGAACACAAAGTAAAAACGTGTCTGACTACATGTACTTCAGTGTGCTCTATTATACTTCTTGTTTGGTTACTTATTATTGATTTTAGTATGCCTGTCAAAGAATCCTGCATCAGTTAACATGTTAAAATTGTTCGATGTCATTCACTATCTATTTGACAAATTTTACTCTATTCTTCTCAGGTAAAAAAAAAAGCTTTTTGTTTTTTCTCTCTCATTCAAGAAAGTTACTGTCTAGTCTATTTCCTTTTTGCTCTATACATTTCTCATCAGGATTTCAATAAGAAATAAAAATTAATATAATCATATAAAATCAATTATCATAATCATATATATATATATATATATATATATATATATATATATATATATATAATATTCATCGCACTTGTTACTGAAACAGAGGTAGGACTCCACCCTAAGTGGGCTCCTCCTACATGGACGTCACATTGTCATTGTTATGAATTATATCGTGGGTGAAAAGGAACCTGAAGTCATTATCCAAATATTGCATTTTATGTTTACCAATGTTGGTCGGGTAAAACCCATTGCAATAACTGAATTGTCATTGTTATAAATTATATCGTTGGTTAAAAAGTACCTGACATCATAAACAAAATATTGCATTTTATGTTTACCAATGTTGGTCGGGTAAAACCCATTACAATAACTGAATAATCACCAGGCACACGTTGCTGAGATTTAGCTTTCATGCGTGAGGTTTTATCATTATTGCATTCATTTAATTGCTCTGTTGTGTTGGGTGTTGTTTACATATATAGCCTAGTTATGTGGGTGATGCATTCATGTAATAACCTCATGCATTTGCATTCATTTATTAATTGCTCTGTTGTGTTGGGTAGTGTTGACATAGCCTATAGTTATGTGCAGGGGCGTCGCTAGACCTTTTTCACCTTTTTTGCTAATGTCCCAATATCAAAGCGCGCTCCCTACAGGGGTTGGGAGCAGGGAGGGGCTGTTTCCCCCCTCCATCGGGAGGTGCGGAAGCTTTGTCATTTCATTAATTAGGGAAAGAAGACGATTCGTTGTATCGTTCTCGACTCTCAGTATTCCTTGTCTAAATTCAGTTCCCCCCATCCCGCGCGAAGCGCGGAAGCTTTGACGTTTCATTAAATTATTAGAGAAAGAAGACGATTCGTTGTACCGTTCCTGACTCTTAATTCTTGTTTCGCCCCTCCCGCGCGAAGCGCGGAAGCTATGACGTTTTATTAAAATATTAGAGAATAGGATACCGTTCTCGACTCTAAATCCTTGTCTGAATTCAGTTTAACTCCTTTCGCGCGAAGCGCGGAAGCTTTGACGTTTCATTACATTATTAAAGAAAGAAGACGATTCGTTGTACCGTTCTCGACTCTTAATCCTTGTATAAACTCAGTTCCCCCTTCCCGCGTGAAGCGCAGAAGCTATGACGTTTTTTTTAAAGAGAAAGAAGACGATTCGTTGTTACCGTTCTCGACTTTTAATCCTTGTCTGAAATCAGTTTCACCCCCTCCGCGCGAAGCGCGGAAGCTTTGACGTTTCATTACATTATTAAAGAAAGAAGACGATTCGTTGTACCGTTCTCGACTCTTAATCCTTGTATAAACTCAGTTCCCCCTTCCCGCGTGAAGCGCGGAAGCTATGACGTTTCATTAAATCATTAAGAAAGAAGACGATTCGTTGTAATGTTCTCGACTCTTAATGCTTGTATAAACTCAGTTCCTCCCCCTTCCCGCGCGAAGCGCAGGAGCTATGACTTTTTTTATAAGAGAAAGAAGACGATATGTTGTTACCGTTCTCGACTCTAAATCCTTGTCTGAATTCAGTTTCACCCCTCCGCGCGAAGCGCGGAAGCTTTGAAGTTTCATTAAATTATCAGATAAAGGATACCGTTCTTGACACTAAATCCTTGTCTGAATTCAGTTTCCCCCCTCCCGCGCGAAGCGCGGAAGCTTTGACGTTTCGTTAAATTATTAAAAAAAGAAGACGATTCGTTGTACCGTTCATGACTCTAAATCCTTGTCTGAATTCAGTTCCCCCCTCACGCGCGAAGCGCGGAAGCTTTGACGTTTCATTAAATTATTAGAGAAAGAAGACGATTCGTTGTACCGTTCCTGACTCTTAATTCTTGTGTCGCCCCTCCGCGCGAAGCGCGGAAGCTTTGAAGTTTCATTAAATTATCAGAGAAAGGATACCGTTCTTGACTCTAAATCCTTGTCTGAATTCAGTTTAACCCCTTCCGCGCGAAGCGCGGAAGCTTTGACGTTTCATTAAATTATCAGAGAAAGAAGACGACTCTTAATCCTTGTCTAAATTCAGTTTTTCCCCCTCCCGCGCGAAGCGCGGAAACTTTGACGTTGCATTAAATTATTAGAGAAAGAAGACGATTCATTGTACCGTTCTCGGCTCTTAATCATTGTCTGAATTTTCAAAAATTTCTTTGTCCAATAAATAGTCACAGTTCATATGGAAAAAAAATTGCCGGCCGACCGACATATTAATACATCTCACCGACTTCAAACTTCTGCATTGATATAGTACACGAGGATCGAGCAAGAATACCGACACACCTGACCCGACACAGCAACATATCTATGCGTATCTAGGTTGCTCCCTCGACGAGGCGACTCCATCCAACAACCCCCTCTCTCTTACTCCCACCCCTCCTCTCTCAGGCTCTTACCCCCCTTCTCCCTCTCCTCTCTTTCATCCCAGTTTCTTTTGTTTCCCTTTTCTCTCTTTTTTTTTTCCTTATCTCCTTTTCTTCTCTTTCCTTTCTTTTTTTCTTTTCTTTCCCTTTCCCTTTCCTTCTTCTCCTCCCCCTTTTTCTCATTTTTCCCGACGGCAGCGCAATTTTACCGACAATATCCTGACAGGTGACAAGAGGGGGTGTCGCACCCCCCACATCCCCCCCCCCTCTAGCGACGCCCCTGGTTATGTGGGTGATTGTTGTCGCAATGATCTGAGTCTGGGGAGTAGTATTGTAATAATTGTCAAATAGCGGATGCTAGCTATAGGTCAAGGCCAGTAGCGTAATGAGCAAAAACGTTTGGGGGCTAAAGTATTTAGTATTTAGTATTTAGCGTAGAGCGTAGCGAGTGAAGTGAGTGGAGCATAAAATTAGCGTGGGATCAAGGGGCAACTCCCAGGCGGGGGTCAAGGGGCGGATCCCCGGAAGCTCAAGGGTTTAAGGCATTTAATTACGGTCAGATGAGCATCCAGGGGCCCACCTCAGGGCTCTTGGTGGGGTCCAGGGGGCGGAGCCCAAGCAAGCTCAGGGATTTAAGGCATTTAATTACGGTCAGATGACCATGTTTTCTTACTTTCTTTCTAATTTTTTCTCTTTAACATATTTTCACACACAAAACGGGGGCCCGAGCCCCGCCGTTCCGCAGGCCCTGACATGTAGACTTATGAATAAGCATATTTTTTGCCTGACTGTTAATTTGGGAATTTGTCATTTTCCAACTTAAAAAAGTATTATTCACAAAAAAGTGAGAAAAAGTCCAGGAAAATCATGTAATTTCAGCATCATTTGTAAATAATTCGAATTAGAAATAAACCTCGTTTTTTTTTTTTGGAGGGGTTTCCCTCATCAGTACGCCAGTAGTCAAGGCGGTAGAAATCATTAATTAATGTCTTTCACACTGGCGTAGGAATTACCGGGGGGGGGGCGGGAATATCCTTCTGCCCCCCTCCCCACTTTTTTATGGATGAAAACCTCGTAGGTGGTATATGGTGTACACGCCATACAACATTAATCTACGCTAGATTGGTCAATAAGTAACTATTTCTTCAAATTGTATCATGACAAGGCCTCTTTCCACATGGTTTTATAATAATTTGGTCATTGTGATCATGACTTTGTCAGGCCATAAAACTAGCTTTGTTTTCAGTGAAATGCTTGAAGAGTTTAGATGTCTGGTAACAGAAGTACAACTTTTTAGGTTTCTTCTTTGTAGTAAAACTAGAACCATGACAAGTGTTGAAGGGTGCTATAATGCACATGTTTGGAATAAGAAGAAGTAATTTATGATAGGCTAATTTGGTCATTGTGATAATGAACTGGTCTGACTGTGAACTCTAGAGTCAAAAAGGATTGTAGGTGTTCAGATGGGAACAGAAGTAAATGATATTGAAACAACGAGTGTTAGACACAGTTTGTTCAAACAAAGTATCAGATTTTATTTAGCAAATTACAATCCCTGCCAGGAAACATATTTACAAACACGAATGATGAGAGCAATTGACAAAACTGGCAATACATAGATAGGCGTAACATTTTAACGTATAGTGATGCATGTACTGTATAGGGAGCATAGTTGTAACACCGTTCCACCACTCAATATTTGCCTGCAACATAGGCAGAGAACTGATGCAAAACACAGTACACATGATGGGAATTATTAGATTTAGTCACACCCTGTCCCATGCGCAAGAGGATTCTATCATTGGGAAAGAAATTACAGTAAAAGGAGAAGTCCACCCTAAAAATAGGTTTGTTTGAATAGAGGCAGAAAAATAAGAGGAACAGGTCAGTGAAAGTTTGAGCAAATTCTGATTAAAAGTAGGAAAGTTATAAATTTTTGAAGTTGTGATCTATCAAATACAAATTGGCAACTCTGTAATGTATCATGAGAGCTCTCCTTCCATTCGCTTTCTGCATAATATCCCATAAAATCACGGAAAATGGAAATTTCTGATTTTTTTAGTACTGAGCAAATAGGAGGTGAGCTCGCATGATACGTCACAGAGTTGCCACTTTGTGTTTGATTGATCACAACTTCAATTTCGTTCAAACTAACACCAATCTGCCCCTGCCTATCAAGTACTAATACCTTGAACTTGTTTTTTTAATCTCTTTTTTAAGGTTCCATTTCTTTTCATTTGGACAGTCTTCTTACTTTCTCTTTCTGTTTAATCTAGACTTAACGTCGACTTCGTCGGTAGTGCAGACGTCTTCAGTCTTCTCCTTCGGGCGGGTCAATCCAGCGCCGGTTTAGAGATCCTTGTTAGACGCTGTAATGGAACTTACTACATCGAATCAAGCCCTCGCACAACCCCATTAGTGATTCAAGTAGCTCGTCATCCAGTCCCACAGCCCGCGCCATTACAAGTATGTCAAACCCATTTTTTTCCTCTGGGGGGTGATTACTTCTCCTAAAAATAATGCTAACCATTCGAAGAATTTAGAGCAATAATTGGGTTTGCATGATTTCCTTAAGAGATTAATACATAAATACAAATAAAGGTTCTAGGACAATTACCCCCTGGGCAATAACTCCCCGGAAAATTACACCCGAAAAATTACCCCCGAAAAATTACCCCGGATAATTACCCCCCGCAAAAAATCTGCTTTTAGTAAAACCAAATTATTATCAGGCTGGACTTCCCCTTTAACGAACAGGGGGTTGTTTTGGGGGTGGTTGTCCTTGGTTGTCCGGGGCGGGGGTAATTGTCCTCAGTGGGGGTAATTTTCCGGGGTAATTTTTCGGGGGGTTCTTGTCCTTGGGGGTACTTTTCCGGGGGGTTGATTGCCCAGGGGTAATTTTCCTGATACAAAAAATCAACGATAATTATTCTCACATCATATTTAGGAATTATCTTCAAACCATCAGGTACGTTTACACACACAATAACAAAAACTTAATGAACAAAGCCAAAAAAGCCGTATTGAGCCTACGAAACATTTACCTTAAAAGATAATACAAAGTTTCGGTATGGGGTCATCAATTTGGTTCAAATGAACATATTGGAAGCATATGCGATTTCACAATATTCAGTGATCGTTGTCGCGGTTGAAATCGAGTCTAAAGTGATGAGATTTTAAATAATAAACTCTTTATGTTGCACAGCTCCCTCTCAAGACTGATATTACTTTAGATTTAAAACAATGTTTTTTTAAAACTACAATCGACCGATTTACTATCGATTTACTATTCCCGTTTGGAAATTATATATCAGAACTGCATATTATGAGATTGTCATGGTTGCAGCTACCATGGAATGGCCTTAGGCGCTATTTGAAATATTTGAAATTTACCGGGAGCACCAGTAAATTTTTTATTATTCAATTTCTCGACAGCAGAAGTGTTTTAGGGGCTAAATTTTCTAGTGCTTTTCCAAAAAGTTTTGCATTACCTTTAAGACCGAATATCCTTAATACCAAACTTTAAATTTGTCGATACCTGTATAAAACTAATCCTTTTTTATAATTCTGAAATATGGGGGCTTGAATACTTGATAAATGATACGCAAGAATTAGAAAAATGCTACAAAACGTTCCTACCCGAATACCTACAACTGAAAGTTTTAAAAGCTCTCATTGGTACCAGGGGCGGCGATACCTTTTCATGACCGGGGACGGGGGAGAGACGAAATGCGAGGGACGAGGGAGCATAGTGAACGAGAGGGGCTAAGGTGTCGGAAGTGACTACCCCCTCACAAGTTTTTGAAGTTTTTTTGTATTGAAAAATTACATTTCTTAGCAAAACTATAGTATAAAAACGGAATACACATTTTCTACAACATTTACTCGTACATTTTGAAAGATATTATGCGAGGGAGCGTAGCGAACGACCGAGAAGATTTTTGCATTTATTTTTGCATTTTCTAAACGCTGCACTCTTGGGCCCTCCAGAGCAATCTTTTGTCAGTATTTGCTATACATTTTTGTTGTTGCACTTTTTCAACTTTTCCGATGGGACGATCCCCTAAAAGTTGAGGGGACGTGTCCCCCCATCCCCCGGGATCACTGCCCCTGATTGGTACTAACAGATCAGCCTGAGATCAGCGATGAATAGCACCATCCTAGCGGAAGCTGGGCGATTCCCCCGGGGTCTCAGTCAAATATATATATACTGTAAGCATGCGTGACCAAGAAAAAGCGTATAAGTAGGCCTATAAAGGGGTGTTTTTTAAATATATTGGACGTGGTCCACGCGGTGCCGCGTTAAGGGTTAAAAAAAACGTCAATTTTCAAGAAAAAAAGAACTTTTTCAAAATCCTGCTGTACGCGTTGAGGGTTATTTTTTCTAGATCCCGACTCTAAATGGATGGGTTCCATTGACATAGGGTAAACGTGTACATGTGCTCCTCAGGTATTATACATTTATACATGTATTTTGTTTTGCATAGTAGAATAGTAACTGTTCATTGTACATTTTGTACTTTTTGTAAACACTATATAGTACATGTACTTTATATAAAATAGATCAAATTTGAAATTCTTTGTAATTCTTTTTTTCGAAGAAAGGACTTATGACGGCTGTGCATTTAACCCATTTGGAAGTGTACAGGTTGATGTTATTGCTTCTCTATTGAAACAAATGTTAACAGTCATTGTGAATTTTACATCTGAAGCGCAATTTGATTTATCTTACATTGTCAACAACTTAAATGGTAATCCCTATCGCACTTCAAAATGCTCAAGGTGTTACACTTTTACAATACTTGTTTAGGAGTACACTTTTGTGAAATACCCGTTTAGGCTGTAAATTCGGAAAAAACACGCGAAATCCTCATTTAGGGTGTATTTTGGCATTCAGAAGAAATCCTCGATTAGGGGGGTGTTTGGAAAACATGTGGTCACGCATGCTTACAGTATTTCTATTATTCTATATGATTGAGACCCCTCTTGGGGATTCCCCTCGCACTAACAGCATTAAAAGATATTGTTGGCTGCTGGCATTACATGATAAACTTCTCCGAAAAAAAGTTAGTAAAGCAAGCTTACGTTGAGGGCAAAATCATTGATATCAAATACTGCAAAAAAATGAAATCCTTTTAAAACTCATTAGGTTTCGCTCACATCTGGCAAAACCATAATACATTTTCTATCAATAGGTTAAAGAAAGCTATACTTAAAGGCATCGTTTAACAATGTTAAATCTGAGATGCATGGCCCTACGTGTTATCAGTGTCTGTGATACGGTGTAATATTGAAGCCCTGAAAAAATTGCGCTTCAAAATGATCATGAAGTGCCTCAAAAAAGTAAAATCTTTGAGTGACCGGTTTTACCAAACTCATTTTCGCCAATAGACTGTAGTGTTATAAAAACCGTTAGGAAAACGAAAAATGAAATTTCGATTTCCAATCATAAATATCTTGATAATCAGACAGGCAATCGGCTTGTAAAAGTCATGGGATTCCTGACTGACCTAAAGATTTATAATTATGATTGCAGCATGAGCTAAATCCCGGATTTTGTTTCAGAATCTGAGGTAATGATACCGAGTCACTTTAAAGGGCAAGTCCACTCCGAAAATAACTTACTTTCAATAGAAGCAGAAAAATCAGACAAACCAATCAAAAAAAGTTTGAGCAAAATCGGATAACTAATAAGAAAGTTATGTATTTTTAATGACATGAAAAACTTTGAAAATCACTAGACAAATTGGCAACTCACTCATGAGTCTGTGACGTCATGTCCTCACTATCCACTAATTATTTTCTTTATATTGATAATATAAATTTCCTATTTTCCCCTAAGAATCTTATTTCTTCACACCAGCATCCAAGTTAGATTGATAGTAATATGTTCTTGTGTGGATGCACTAATATAGAGTATTTTTTCCAGTTAAATCATGAAAAATGTGAATTTTGATAAACTATTTATATAAAAATCAATAATTATGAATATACAATATTCAGAAAATAGTATCAATTCTTCAAAGTTCATAAAAGATTTTGTGAAATGTCATGCACGCAATATGATACAAATCATATAACCTGGGCAAAGGCATGGGAAATCAAGTTTTGGGGATAAAAGGAAATTAATGGGATTAAACTATATAAAGCAATTGATAAATAGTGAGGACATGACGTCACAAACTGATAACCAAATTGGCAATTTGTGTAGTGATTTCCATTGTTCCATAGTTTTACATACTTTTTCAAAAATTCATAACTTTCTTATTAGTTATCCGATTTTGTTCAAACTTTTTTTGATCGGTTTGTCTGATTTTTCTGCTTCTATTGAAAGTAATTTATTTTTGAATTGGACTTGTACTTTAACAAATTACAAGATATATATATATAAAACCTGGAAAGACAGTCTATCAAATGAAAATAATACTGAATATTCAACAAAATTAAAAACATATAGAATCCTAAAAACAAACTATAAATTGGAAAACTATTTATTACTCGATATTGACAAATCACATATAGCTAAATACACGAAATCAGAATACGCAATAGTAACCTCATGATTGAGGAAGGTCGGTACAAGAAAATAACATCAAATGATTAATAGATAGGATATGCCCCCTTTGCGAAACTGCCACAGAGAATGAAATACACTTCCTAACAAAAAGTACATACTTAAAAAATCCCAGATTTAGAATATACTCTCAACTTAACAATATAGCACCGGACTTTTCAAAACCTAAACGGCGATGAGAAATTTAAACTAATGATGTCCAATGACGAAACCGACATAAACGTAATAATAATATTTGGAATAAGTGAAATGTACGACAAACGAATAGAACTACTGAAAAATAATAAATCTACTTAAAAATACACATAACAGCCCCCTCCCCCGTTAAAATTTAAAATGAAATACATATATAAAAAAATATTTATATTTATTTACTATATATAAATAAAGTTCAAGTCTTGTTGTTTGACCTCGTAATTTCTAACCTTTTTCATTTACATTGCTGTATATCTTTATACTATTAATATATTTTGACTTTGCAATATTAAGTCTATTACAAGATATAGATACGACCATATACGAAATTAGTAGATCATTGATTGTGTTATTGTTTGTTGTTGTTTTGTTTTTGTAGTTAAAAAAAACAACATAGTATTAATCTCGCTGAAATTTAGTATTGTAAAAAGCATTATTTATTGCTGTCCCATGTTCACTGTCTCCCACGAAGTTGAAGATGGAATAGGGTTGTATTGTCGGGGTCATCTCGTCGGGAGGGGTTGGTAAACATAAAACATATATGTTTATATTGTTTTATTATCATCTTGTATTTTTTCCTTTTTATTTGAAAAGAAAAAGGAAGGAAAAGAGGGGAAAACAAGAAAAAAATAAGGTTCTAAAAAGTATTACGAGTAATTTAATTTATCTTCATCCCTGTATTATATTCAAGAAGAGACATGCAGTAGTACATTCATTTTTGGTATTCCTGGTTATTTTCATCTTTACTCTTACACTCAGTTATCTATGTAACACTATAATTTTGAAATTTATTATCCAATGTAATAACAAAAGAAAAAAAATGAGAATGATCCTATTTGTTTGGATTTTAATGAAAAAAGTTTGAATTGAATTGAATTGAATTGAATTGAATATAATGCTATGATATTAGTGATCTATGCAACCGCTAGATATGTTGTGCACTTACGGTATACCACTACGCAGTGCTAGGTTTAAATGAAAGGAGGGGGCATTGATCGGTTGTGCCCTTAAATCCGCCACTGTTTTTTGGATTCCCGGAAGAAGAAAAAAAGGATATAACATAGGCGATTATTGTATTCATCTTCTGTTATTATTACTTATGTTTTGTGCCATATTCGAATTTAAAGCCCTATAATCCTCCTATGCGGTGCGCCGGAAGACGTCGTGAAGTTAGACCAAGAGCATCACGGTCAGCGAAGGAATCAAATAGAACACGAACCTCGGGACAATCTAATAGCCGGAGAACGTCGACAAGGTCGAGGGCAACGACGCCAGAACGAAACGAGCACAGAGAGATTCAATACGCTGGGAGGAAGTTTGCAATGAGTGTCACTAGCTGCAGTAAGCCAATAATAATTTCTCTCGATCTTTTTTGTTCTAAGTTCATGTTTTTATGTCTGTCACGTCTTTCATGCATGTGAAGCAGACTGAAAAGTAACATGTTCCATTTGCGATGGCATATTTCAAAAATAGATAAACAGAGGAAAAGAACTTCAGTGGAAGAGAACAGACCATAGACTGCCTCAGGTATCCCATAGTGCCATAGGAATGACTGCCCTTTTGGAAATATATTATTTAGGCTACGTCCTATATACAATCCTGTGGATTCTAATTGAATCATGATTTAAATTGTAATAGGATACTGACAGGAAATGAAAGAAAAAGAGTGAGAGAGAGAGAGAGAGAGAGGATTGGCAATTATAGTGAGGTAGTGATATATTGTATTAGATTAATAGTGCCATGAGTACAGTGACTTGGAAATGTTCATTAATGAAAGTGTACGGTCTAAAATTATGGAGGGGGGATGTCAGTTGCCCCTGACCCTTGGATTCGATGACCAATCTCACACAGATATGTAGGTAATCATATCTCAGGCCTTATAATCATTTAGTCCCAAGTATAATTTTGAAGGGCTGCTCTATAACTAGGTGGGGGTGTTGCTGAACTTAATAAATCTTGTCACCTGTCATTGGATTCATATATTCATAAGACATAATCACGTCACCGAATACCTGCATGCTCCTTCATAGTTGGGCAATGCATTTATTGAACGCCCCCCGTATGTTCCGATTTTCATTCATCTCAATAACATCAGCTGATGGAGGTGTGCCTAGGGCTGACGAACCGGTAAACGCTAATGCAAAGTACGTAGTCGTGATGAAGACACAGCTTGGCGATCACAGCTTAATTCTCAGTACTAAGGTTCAGGCAGAACGTAGAGATTCACCAGGAAACTATGTGTTCATCAGAACTAGGAAGGCTCGTCTTGATGGCCATACTTTGGTCGACTTCAGAAGGTGAATTTTCGTCAATCTTACTTATCTTTACTCCAATAATATGATACAATATACTGGTTTACTAACATATTCAAATTTGATGCATATAGTTTTTAAACAAAGGCTGTTCTTGACAACCTGAAAGCTTGCCAGAGGCTTGAACGACATAGCAACAAGTATTTTATGCAGACTGGATTCCAAGTATTGTAGTTTATTCATTGATACCAGGTTAATGGAACAGCTCGTCACTAGGTCCCAAGGAAAGAAACATCCATAGATTTGAATATGTAAGTAAACCGGTATATTATATAACTGTAAAGAGGATTTAACTCTTTATGGAAAGTTGGCTTGGATGGAAGCAGAGAATCAAGTTATATAGTGAAAGTTTTTAGAAAGAATTGACAAAGAATCAAAGAAGGGGGACGGGGTGGCACCGGTCTTACTCCGTGAATGAAATGCAAACTTACAATGCAATAGATAGAGAGGGCGTCCTATACTTTTCTTTACTCGTCCTCTTTCCCCCTCCCCTCCCTTTCCTTCCATACTTACGCCTCCGATTTTAATATCTGTAACACGCTCGATGATCATTCATGTTTAGGAATAATACATTCCATCATAAAGACGTGACGTAATAATAGCCATGCATCATTGATAATAATACAAGACCATGATGACCAGGGCCCCTGAAGGTTTGCAGTCAATTGCATAATGATAATGGCCAATCAAAATCATCATTGCATGCACATGGTGTTTACAAGGCTGACTATCAAACAATTAGAACCGTTAATTCATATTTGCCATTGATCGCAAACCTTTGTGTTACGGGACCCTAGGCTTTTCTTTCTCTACTTCTTCGACGTTAATTTCTTTTTCTTCCTACAGATACAAGATGTTGAAGTGGTGGTCTGAAGCCTATATAGCAGGCATCCCTGAGGTGTTATGCGGTATGAGAGATGACAGGAAACATGAAATAACCTCGGTGAAAACGTTTGAGGTCAAGAAGCTTTCTGAAATGTCACGTGTAAGTTCTTTAATCATCATACAGTAGATAATGTACATTATTACACGTATTTTAATCGTTTAGTCTTTAGTCGTCTACAATAAAATGAAATAACGGTGATTCATTTTTTATACGAAGGAATCCCTCCAATCATTAATTATAATCCTTTTACGAAACCCCTAGCCCTCCTTGATTTTCTCCTTATTAAACGTTGTTCAAAAAGTCCTGTTTGTGTATGTTATGAATTTGATCACTTTCATTGTATCTAGGGCTCTTGGGATCAGAGGAAATGCCGTGACAAGTTTAAAGATTATCTCTCGGAAATCAAGAGTCTTATTCAAGTTGATAACCCAAGGTAGGTTTACTTGAATTTATCTGTTTACTTACCATGTTCCCAATATCTTTAAAGGAAAATCCAACCTTAGTAGTAAAATTCTCTAAAAGAAAGCAGAAAAATCAGAAAAGGAGATGTGTGAAAGTTTTGACTAAATCGGACAGCAAATGAAGAAAAAAAAAGTTATTCATTTTTGAAAGTTGTAATCACCTTACGTATGGGCACACCAAATTGGCTGAATCGGCAGTGTCACTGTGACGAAGTGCCGGACAATTTTCCTGTTTGTTCCAACACAAAAAATTGATTAAATTTTTGTTGTTGCAAAATATATGACTCGGGAGTGTCTATTCTCTTTAGAGGACCTATAATTATACGCTATCCATGATATCTTTTGAGTAGTGCCCCAAGGGAGAAGGCACTTAAGACAAAATATAAATTTCCCAAGGGAGAAGGCATTTAGGAAAAAATAGACATTTATTATATTTTTGTACACGACTACGTCACAATCCACTACCCGCCAATTTGAGATTCGCATAGACATAGTGTTCTCATATTTCAAACGTTCATAACTTTCTCATTATTGGTCCGATTAAAAAAAAAACTTTCGCCATTCTTTTTTTCTTGTTTTTGCTTTAATAAAAATTACATTATCACTAGGGTTGGATTGCCTTTTATCAATTTGGTTTAATAAGAAAAGTCTCTCATCCATGCATGATGCCTTTATCACTGAAAATGTCTGGAAGGATTTCTTCTAATAATTCTATTTCTTTTTTCTCGTCCCCTTCTTCCTTTTCTTCTTCTTCTTCTTCTTCTTCTTCTTCTTCTTCTTCTTCTTCTTCTCCTCATTATTATCATTCCTCTCCTTCTTTTCCTGGTCATACTTCCTCCTCCTCTTCTTCTTCTTCTTCCTCCTCCTCTTCTTCTTCCTCCTCCTCCTCCTCTCCCTCTTCTTCTTCTCCTTCTTTTACATTTTCTTCTTCCTCTCCTTTTTTCCTTCTTCTTCTTCTTCTCCTCCTCCTCCTCCTCCTCCCCCCTTCTCACTCTCTTTGATTCAATCCAGAGCCGTGCATCGTCTAGAGTTACCTTATGTGAGGGGCGGACGAGGCGTCGAAGACAGACTTCAGAAAAGAAAGTTCAAATTACTTCCACCAACGGAGGATGATTCCGTCGAGGATGATTCCGTCATCCTCACTGACCAATATCGCCTTGATGTCTTGAACATTCAGAATAATAATTGAGAGGAAATGTCATTAGGGTAGGGGGTAGCACTAATGTTAACTGGTGCACTCATATAGCTGTACTACACCCCTGCGTAAAAAAACAAAGAAATATGTATACTTTTTCCTAGTCGAGTTTGTCAGACAATATCCAAGATAAACCATAGAAGCCCATAAAGATAGCTGCTCAAAATTGTAATCGTTGGATCTGATAGTGCCGGATAAATAACTTCTCGCAGAAAGAAACGACAAGTTTGATTTACCCAAATGTGTTTTAATAGCTGCCTGCTATTGTATTGGAGAGGGCGCTGTTGTGAGGCAAGTTAAAGGGCAATCCACTTATCTATCATCGTTGTTTGCTTGTTGTTTTTTAATGTTTTTTTTTTAATAACAACAGTATAGTTACAGACCTCCACTGATACGAGACCCTCATAATTATAATAGTAATAAAAGCATAGAAGAAATGTTTATACTGTAAAAATTGTTCCTTTTTTATAATGTTGTATCCGAAAATATTAATATGAAGTATTACCGTCACCTTTTCCTTTTTTATATTGAAAAATATATTTTTTCCCTCCCACATTGCAGAATTGTATCACAATTTGTATACTTGATTGAATGTACAAATATACACTGTCTTGAGAGGTTCTGGTTAAAACTATGCGCAAGAGGTGACTCCATTAGTACTATTTGCTGAGGGGCGCATCCTCGAAGCAAATGGTACTTTTGGAGTCACCGAGGCCCATAGTTTTAACCAGTACCTCGAAAAGAAGGCATGGTATATTTGTTTTATATCCGGCATCAAAAATTTATCTTTAAAAAAAATTTTTTTTTTAAATTTAAAAAGTACAATTTTGGGGAAAAATGTTATCAAACTATAAAAATTATAATAATTACAATTTTTATTTAATTATTATTATTTTTTAATTAGAACAAATTATTAGATTAACAAAAAATATATACAAATTAAATAAAATTTTCAAATTGAAAAAAAAAAAAATCCAAAAAATTGTTCAACTCCCAAATAGTACTCTCATAGTGTACTTCTACTCCCAAATAGTACTCCCAAATAGTACTTTTTCAGAGCAATCTTAAAATAGTTGAAATATTTCTGGTCACGTGACGAGCTCTCAACCAATCAAAAACCCATAAATTTTTGATGCAGGATATAATATGTACTATATTAGTTTGGATACTTATGGAAAATATTTTTAAAATATGTTTGTGTTTATAATGTATGAAACAATGTACTATGTTTATACTGTAAGAACAATTATGTTCCTCTTTATCATTTTGTATATGAAAATCTGACTACAGGCAAAAAAGCTTTAAAAAAAAAATCCAACCCAATAATAAAAAAAAAGGTTATGAATGTTTGAAATATGAGATCGCTACAGCTATGTGAATCACAAATTGGCATTTTTTGTCAGTGGATTGTGACGTAGTGACGGATAACTGTTTGTCGAGTAAAAAAGTATCACTAATTTTAGTTTTTCTCCCAAGTGCCTTCATCCTTCGGGCACTTCTTACTGCCCCGAAACGGGGCTTAAACACTTTTCATCCAGATTTGTGTAACAGTTGGTGGTTTAAATGTCCCAGAGACAACAATGGCGAGTATTACCTGGAAGTATATATGGATCAAATTTACAACTTAGAGACCATGTCAAATATTCCTGTCGTTCTGCAATGTCTGCAATTAGAAGAATCGGGCAGATAAGGAATTTTCTTGATAAGAAAACTACTGAGAAACTGATTCACTCATTTGTTTCTTCTATGATCGATTCCTGCAATTCTCTCCTTTTTGGCTTGCCTGAGAAAGATATTAGTAAACTGCAAATAGTGCAGAACAGTGCTGCAAGACTTGTAGCCCGTGCAAAGGGAAGGGATCCCATTACACCCATGTTGTCACGCCTTCACTGGTTACCCATAGTAGATATAATTATTTATAAAGTTATAATGTTGTGCCACAAAGTAATCTCTCACAAATCCCCTTCTTACCTCTTTTTAATTATTACTCCATATGTACCTAGTAGAAATCTACGTTCCTCTCGTAAAATTTTACTTTCTGTTCCGACCACTTTTACTCAAACATATGGCGATCGTGCCTTTTCAGCCGCAGCACCTATCTTGGAGAATGGGCTTCATGCCCGACTTTGGAAGTTCACGAGCACGGAGGGTGTCGTGAGGGCCTTGAAAACTTATTTGTTTTCAAGGACTTTATGAGGCTGTTCGGCTTGTGCTTTTCTCTGGGTTTGTTGGGCGCTTGTTCAACGTCATGGTAGGTGCATTCCTCACAATATTGGCTATGTTCACACATATGTAATTATTGCTTTCATTATGTTATTATTATCTGGTTAAATTGATCTTATATAGTGTAACGATCCTCCGCGACCGTGATGTAATATGAGGCCTGACGTGAACATTTGGTTCTTAAAATTACTTGATGATTTGATTCCCTAAAATGTTCGTCTTCTCTACGACTTCATTACAATCCTTTATTTTGTAATACTGCCTAACAATAGAATAGATTGCCGTTAATCACTTAATGTATTGTAAGGAAATGTAAATGAGTCATCGACTGTTGTTTTCAAGCGCGTCGTTCATCGACGCGAATACAGTGCAGTGTCGATCTTACATCTAGCTGATTTGCATACGAGCGCTTGAAATTTGGATCGTTTATTGAGATGCTTGAAAATGTTAAACTTTCATTATTTATCAGTATATCGCATGATATCGAATGGAATGTTTTCAATGCAATGTAATCTGTTAATATTTAGTGCAACTGTTATTCCATTCCGAATGTTGTATATAACTAATTGTAAAATAGGAGATTTGCTTCATTGTTTAGCTCTGAACTATGTTTAGAGCAGATCATCTCTGCGGATGAGCGCAAGGAATGCACATAGACCCAGCGGTGGCTGTTTTTGTGAATTTTGGATGAGTTTATGTCTCAAAAATTCTTAAATTGATTTTGGATTGTGCTCTGTTCATTACAAAAGACATTCTCTTTTGGAATTTGATGTTATACTTTTGTTTTTTTCAAGTTTATTGATGAGATATAACGAATAAATCTATTACGGACTAGCACAGTTATTTTATATATTATATTATATATTATACTTATTTTGAAGAATATCATATACTCATGTTATATAACTTTGTGCGGTTGTACTGATGTGAGCATGAATTTGTTCTGATTTGTAAATATCTTTGTTCTAGGGGAAGAAATTTGAGTTGAGAAAATAGAACTTTGTCACAACTAAGTGAAGCGTTATACTGTACGGGTGAATGGTACCCACGAATATATATTCTTATCTGTCAATTACAAGTTGATGGAAAAAACACTATTATATTTCACATTGTCGACAACTATTAGCTTTCTTACTCAGAGATATAAGCTAATCAATATGTTCTTGTTCGTGAACCACGATATTGATTCTAGTTAGCATTTTATATTTTCTAGTTTGGGAAATATAATTACGATCTTCCATATTCGATTTGATAAATTTATGAGAGACTCCATCTCCAAAGAAGATAACCTTCGGACGTACGATGAACCGGGCAGAACTGCTAGTCTATGAGTCCGTACTTTCTTATAATATGTATCGAATTATTATGTCGTTTATTTTGTTAGGATCTAACAAAACCAAGTCAAAATAATAAGCATGTTAGTACGTTTCGGTATATCAGGGATTGGTGTGAAATTGATTGACAACTTTATAATCATTTATCTTTGATATGCATATAGTGTCTGCGTAATAAAATTACAACTTTTAACGACATGTATTAGCTTGAAAAAGGGAAATGGGGCTTTTTAGGTTTATTTGTCTCAACTCTGTAAAGAGACGGTATTAGTAGCTGAAGCAATTATCCTTTGGCCATCGCTATTATATGTGTATTAGTGGGTTTTATTATGGTCCAAAACGCTGTTGTATTTACTCCGCTCTTTAAAGTAGGAATCAATCAAAAGGACAACATTACTATTCATTTGCAAAATATATGTTTAGTTTACGCAGGCATAATATATATATATATATATATATATATATACATGTATATATATATCATTCAATGGTCTTCAGTTATATATTATTAGTCAGACATGCATAATTCTATATAGTCTATTCGCGTTAAGTTAGTTATAGTTTCCTTGTTAAAATGATATTGATTATCTTCGCAAATCAGCAGTTACACGTTTAAAGTATTTGTTATTATGTTAATAGTTATTATATATTATCCGTTCTAGTGAGTGACCAGTCTGCGTTTGAGTAGATATTGGAAAACGGACATGTTGTTGATATTTACTTTGCTATTTTATCTAAGGGCTAAGTTTGGATGTAAACATATATATATGTATATATATTAGAGGGATAGGAACAATAGTAGTGTGTTTGTGCTTAGATTATGTGATTTTGTTTATATACGAATATTCAACTATTTTTGTATCGAATTACTTTTCATTAAAAGGCAGTCCGTGTAACGAGTTTGACCAACATACATCTCCTCTTTGCCATCTGTTTTACATACTCATATCAACGAGTAACATCTATTTTTGGTACCCTACAATTACAAAAGTAACGAGGACTACGTAAAGGAAAAATTAAATTCTGCCACAAAATCAAATCCACGTATTCTTATGCTCTCATAAAATGTATGTTAATGTATTATTATTTATTTTTAAAAAATGCAAAGCGCATAGAGAATTCTACGAATTATTATGCGCTATATAAGCACTTTCCATTATTATTGTTACTCAAATATAATATGGAGAGTATTACAGGTCCTCTAAAAAGAAAAGACCATCCCGAGACATACATTTTTGAAAAATTGAAATTGTAGTCATTTTGTGTGTTGGAAGATATGGGAAAGTTGTCCGCCACTACATTACAGTGACATTACAGTTTCAGCCAATAGGCCATTTTTCGTAATGTAACTAACTTTATGCATATGCCTTTGTGAAACGACTCGATACGAATTATTCAATTCACCTGTTAGGAATAAATGTATCTCAATAGTCAGAATTCAAATTGCATACATTAGTTGTTGCTAGGTAGGACAAACATTTTGGCTTACACTACCTATCAACACGTAATTTATGCAATTTGCATTCTGACCATTGAAATACAATTATTCGTAACAGGTGAATGAAATAAATCGTACTTAAATGGCATTTATATTAATTAATTTTGTTACATTACGAAAATGTCCTATTTAAAGAGTCCATACCCAGGCTGATTGCAACTTTACACAATTCACAACTTTCTAATTTTGTTGTCCGATTTCATTAAACTTTCACCAGTATTTGTTTCCCTGATTTTTTTCTCATCCCATCTAGAGTTGTTTGCCATCAAGGTTTGGTTTATGTTTAAAGACGTCACATTTCCTTTGACATATAACATTTGTTTTGTTTGTATCCTAAATTGATAAATTTCACAAGGGATATATATAACAATCAAAGCAAACTGAAGACGATGACTTAATTTCAATAGTTTCAAATATAACCAATTTGTATCCTAACCATTGGTAAAAGTAGATATTGACTTGGTAGCTTATACTTTCCGATAACCATTTCAAGAATTTATACTGTAAAACAATTAAGTACTTGTGAACGATATGGTAACCATGACTAGCATTTTTTGCTCGTCTGATTCTTCCTGGTACCAAAATATTTTAAAATTCTAGTATGATAAGCCTGTTCAGCTGTAATAAACGGTCCGATAAAAATACAGTTAGTATGACGAAAAAAATGTGTGTTCACTAGGGCTATTGCATGAGACATCGAGTAAAGCAAATAGCAAAATACGTAAATTTTGAGACTGATGATATATACTGACAAATTACCGCTGGCAAAGTGAGCATGCATCTATCTTTGTTTTGTTTATAAATCGCTCACTCTACATCGTCGGATAAGGTTATTTGTAATTTCTGTGCTTTTATGACACTTTTTTTACAATTTTTTACAATTTCAGATTAACTGAAATTGTTAGATTAGATGCTTATTCATGCATATTCCGAAACTGGCTTGAAAAAGTGAGAATAGGTTAAGCAATTATTGTAACAATGTTTTGATGAATCTTGTAGATCTATTTCATGATTAGCTGTTACATAGGCGTACCCTTTTTTTTAAAGGGGGCGTTTTAATTTTATTAAATTCATTCCATTACAGGCGCAGCGGAACGTTTTTGAAAGTGTACAAGCTCAAAGGGGCACCTTTTCCAATAGCCATGCAGGGGCACCCTATCCGTAATTACAAATAAAACTTGATTGATTTTCAGGTCAATAAATGAATTTGGGGAGTATCTGAAGGAAAAAAAAATCATTTATTTCAAAAATTGTTTGTAAGTAGCACCTTCCATGATTATTTTCTTATCCTAACCTCGCTGGGGATTAGCCCTTGCTAGTCCTTGGGGATTTGCTAGTCCCCCACATGTAATCAATTATCTTATTAAGTATGTATCGTTCTTTATTGCATGTTTTTGTTACTATTGTAATATTCCGATTTTTATACATATTTACATTTATACATATTTTACCCGGCTGTTTTTATGAGTTTTGTGGAAATAAATGAATCGAATTGAATTGAATTGAATATATTGCACTCTCAATCAGTCTGTTTTCAGTGCTATTTGATTATGCTTTAATATGTACATCACATATCTTTATTGCATAAGTTCTGTTAAGTGATTATTTGTTTGTATAGTGCATTGTGCATGTATATCATTTAATATCTATCGTTTATTTCATTTGTATCATGTTGAATGAATAAAAAAAAAATGAAATTCAAATTCAAAATCCAATTTCAAAGTATATAAGGTATACGTGAAAAAAATGACACAAAATGAAGTACACAAGACGCATGGTATTTTAGTAGTGCTTTAATGTGATAGATCTTTATAAAAGCTATAAATATTTTGTAGTTCCTTTTGTAGTTAAGAACTTGTTAATTTAATTAATCATTATTCTTAAGTATCATTAAGGGTGTCCACACTTGTACAAGCATTGCTTTTTAGTGGACCCCTCTGTTTCCAATATGTATTCTTAAATTGTTGTAAATGTTTAAAATTGATTTTGTCATTGTTTTGTTGGAAACATAAATAAATTGAATTGAACCGAAAGTCGATATAAAATCAGGTATTTAAATGCGGTGCCATTTTATGCTTATTCGTGTATATTCCGAAACTGGCTCGAACTCTCACAGCCAAGAATGGTAAAAAAAACTTAAAGATGTTAATTTTCCAAATGAATTTTTTCACGCTTGGTTAACCATTAAACAGAATACAAAAAAAGAAATTTAAGCATTTAAAGTTTCAAATTCAACTTTTATAAACCGTTTTAGAAAGACCAAAAATGGCACATACCCTTTTTTTAATCGTTTTGTCGCTGTACTAATAAAAAGCGGTTCTCCCATTTCAGGCAATCTGCAGACATCAAAAGTGGCCAAGTTCATGTAATTAAACAGCGTAAAACCAGACATGGTTCCCACAGGAAAACCATATATACTATACAAATGATTGGTACACATAATAAGTGAGCAACGATCTTTCAAACAAGTGAGAATAATACACAAAATAAGATTAATTATGTAAATTATCTAAATTAATTATGCGTCCAATTATTCTGCAAATTAGGTAAGTCTGATTTTAATTTTTGTCGCAAATCACACAATTTAATCGTCTATTCATGTACCATAACGCGTGTGGCAAATAACATCTGTAAAGTGTATTGCATTTTAAAAGTGTGGTAAAATGTATGCGAAAATGTTGCAATTAATATTGGGAGATCATTTTAAAATCCGCAAAAAGTGCAGTTAGAAAAAAAATCAGTCACGGTATCAAGCTGAAAATGTGTAAGAAAATGCAAGCTGATATAAACTTTTAGTCCACCATCTTAAGTACACATAAATGGTTTTAACTGTACAAATAAAACAATTTTAACATGTATGCTGAAGAACCAAAAAGTTGCCTAATTAAATTTGAAAAAGAAAATTGACATCACACTTGAGTACAGAAGACAACTTTTTATGTAATATACAATCTTTTATTGTTGATTTGCGATCATCAAGAATTTACCAAATATTCTACATGATAATGGGATTTTATAAATGGCAGTACAATAAGTTAACACATTCACTGAAATCGGTTTGGTGTAAAAATGTCTGAAATAAGAATGTTGGAGGTAAAAATGCTACTGTGGCGATGAAAAGGATTTGGCACACTTTCTCAGTAAACTTTACGTTTGTTTCATTCGTTTAGAATAATCCATAGGCAATTCCACGTGACGGCATTACGATTCAGATGCAAATTCAAGACAGTCCCATGAAACTTTAAAGAACTTGGCTAAAGTATCAGCATTGAATCTATTGAACCAAACATTACAGAAAAAATAACATCTAATCAGGCCTACTGCGTTAGGAAATCCTTTTTTTATGAATAGGTTGATTCTGACATGGTTATTAGGATCACCAGACGTTTGTACAAAACTATGTGAAGTTTGCAGGATCCTGCTTAGGTTTCAATTTTGGAGTGAGTATACAACTTATGCTACTTCATGGTATACACGGAGCGTTTAATTGCATTAGCCAGTTACTTGTGATGTCATTCAGGATGTCCTAGGGGGTAGTTGTCCTAGGGGGTAGTTGTCCTAGAGGGTGGTTATCCTAGAGGTGGTTATCCGGGGTGGATGTCCAGGGGGTAGGTGTCCGGATACGATTTCAAAGGTACGCCAAAGTTTTGGTAACGATAACATTTGGTCACTTAATGGGCACTGTGAAAGTAACCTTAACACACCAAAAAAGTAAGCTCTCATTTTTTTTGTTCATTTAACAAAAATAAATGAAAATAAAAGGAATTAAAATCCTGTAAAATTTCAAATACTCACCACAGTAAAATGGTAACAAGTACAGTTATGAATCTTTGATGGATCTTTTAAGACTACCAATGCGCTGAGTAAATGACATTTGAAAATATTCATGTTTGATGCCAACACTGTGGTATAACATTAACAATACAATAAGAAAATCAGATGCCAATGGTGAAAAACAAATGTTAAGTGACTTAAAATCACATGTTATACTTTATACATCAATATTGCAACAATGCTTCATTTAAACTTAAGCGAATAGTTAATATATTGTTGAAAATCTTATTGTTGTCGACACTAATAAAAATAAGTACATTGTGTAAGTGTATGATAATAAAAGTTTTAAATACATTAATCCTCATGAGAAGGGTAATGAAAGATCGATAATAAATTTTTAATCAGTGCTATATTTTGCCGTTATTGCACCCTTTTCTATAAAAAGCCTTAGAAAAATTGTGTAATATCAAAGGAAAAAATGCACCTGAAAGGAATGTTCTTTTTCAACAGTAGTAATATATATATATATTTTTATATATATGTATATATTTATGATGATAATATGATAAAAATGATAATAATAATATAATTCATGTTATTAACACATTAGTTACCTGTCTACTAACATGTCAGGTAGTTATGAAACATAACATTTTGACTATGTGAACCATATGAACCGTGTGAACACGCTTTGTTCAGCTTTAAAATAAATTTTGAAACACCTGTTCTGAATTTTCAAGGTTTAAGCCAAATACACCCACATCACAACTAAAGCCATAAATGTTGTATATACAATCAAAGTGATTAATTATAGTTTTCTATCAAAAAATGAAAACTGGAACCACAGATTAATGTAATATTTAGGAAAAATATATGATTGCACTTTCACTTTATTAAAGAGAAATTCTCTATACCATATTTGTACCGAATTTTCTACAATGCAAGAGGAATCTCTGAATACAATTTCTTTAATTGTTGTTTACCTCCATCGATATAATTCAGAATAGAAGTTAATAACAAGCAGAGATATCAATACGTGCTACTTAAAATATAACGAATATTCACAATTCCTTACACCTCAATCACACAATTGAGACCGACAGTGGTCCGAACATTACATTGTAGTATCTCGATTGGCCAGAATGAGTCGATTCAGAGTCGGTTTATACCCAGTAATACCTTAGTCACACCTAAACCAGACCAACTACAGACCGAACAAAATATTACATTACTGCCAATATTGTTGACACTGAAGGAAATCTACAATTTTGTCAAGAGTTTCAAAAAATGGGTTAAGATCGATTGGACATTAATAAGATTTTTTTTTAATTGTTGCAAATCTTCCTTCATCGTGTAAAGTGTTTTTAAATAGAAATAATTATACTGACACTGAACTGAATCTGGAATTTCAGATCAATGTAAGAATTGATTCTTTATTCTTTTTTTTTTAAATAAAAAAAACGGTTTTGTAGATTTTCTGCAGGGATGGGTAGAGGGAGACTGAATGCCTTTCATTCTATAGATTCTAGGGCTTTAACTTTTTCCCCCCTTCTTTTTGCTTTAATTTTCTTTCCCTCTCAGGACAAGGTAGTCTCTACCTAGATTACTTTTTCATTTCTAAAAATCAAACAATCATAATGTGATTTGTTCACATGATTGTATTAATATAGCGTTGTTTTCATATTTTGGTTGCATAGTAATAGTTTATTTTGTATTTTTATTTGTAGACAAAATTATTATGCACGAGAATTGTGAATAACTAATATCTTCTGTGTCGAGTGGAAAAACAAAAATAATAACAAAAATGATAATAAAAATAATTAGACAGACTCCATAAAATATTTTCTCCCCGAAAGGCCATGAATCGGTCGGTTTAGGGTCGCTGTGGAGTCGATATGGCGAGACCGATTAAATAACGACGACAGACCAAACCAAAAATGATAATCCCGAATTAGCAAGAATAGATCGGTATGGAGTAGGTTTTAAACATTAACATTTCAATTGTTATTAAATCCTTTATTGAAAAGGATATCTACTAAAATCTACATGGCAACTATCTTGTCATTTCAAATTATTTTTTTAAAGCTAGAAAAGATACATTAACATGGCAGCTCAACAACTGAATTATATAACGAACATGAAACGTATATATACATCAGGCAAAGACAAACGAAGTGGAATATGATGCAATGTTATGTAAATCTCATTTCATTTTTACATATATCTATATCAAGTTCTATCTTCTCATTTTAAATGCAATATGTAAGCAAGCAAATTTACATTAACATTTCATGTGTTATTAAAGCCCCTCTGCACTAGTTTGGCCAGGAGGGATTAGAGGGATTAGCGTGGTCACTGACAGGTGGTTATCTCATCAACTCAGCTCTCAATTAACATAAGAAAAAGAGGATCATGGGGGACCAACGGGCACCGTTAAATCCTTAATTGTTTGTGACTACTGAAACAAATTGTAGGCAGACCACACCAATTATAGTTGGATAATGTACCTGTTGAATAAAAGGGCCAAGTATAATGTATACTATCGGCATATTGATTCAGCTATTTTGATGGGATATTGCGGATTAAGTATGAGTTTAACACAATCTCAAAGACTTAACAAATCAACCTTATAATTGGCAAGTTGAATAACCTTGTGTGTCACATTGTGAAAAGTGCGATGATAACAATGACAGAGTCATTACATAGTCCGAAATTTGATTTCCATGGGATATACAATAGGATACTGAAGTTGATTTACTAAAGGTTTATGCGATCGTAGTGTTTCCATATTGGGAAAGGTCATTTTCATTTTCAGCCATTGATTTATGGACTTTGCCGGAATACCTGCAAAACAAAAAACATGAAAAATCCAGAAATAATTTAAAAACATGTCTATTTAGCACTTTGTGAGATTTCACAATTATGAACACAGTATACCATTTCCACTCCTCCTGTTTTCTGTTCTGTAAAGCGCATATAGGCATGGCTATGTGTTATGCGATATACAAAAACGTTTAATTATTATTATTACATTTCCTTTTCATCAATCTCCACTGTAGAGTGAACCTTCAACCCGCACACTTTGAAAAAAAGGGTCTATATATATAACAGTCGAGAGTAGTTTCATCGACACACATACGAATCGAATTGAATAAAATGCAGTAATACATGTATCTACATTGTGATCAAACGTGTCATGACATTGAGTTCAAACTCGGCAGTATGATCATTACGGCACTATACACCTAGCATTGAACGTAAAAGAGAGATACATGTATTTACCCTGTTCGTATGACAAGATTCAATCAATGCTGTGGAAAGGAAATAGCATTACAAAAAAATTAAAAAACAGTTAAAATCGCTTATTTCAAAAGAAGGTTCTTCTTGAACTATTCATTTTTTTAAATGGTGACATTTTATGTCAGTTTTGCTATAATGATATATATAAAAGAAGTTTTTCAGTAATATAACTTGTTTATCGATACTAGTGCATCTATGACTACATTTATATGTGCTATATATTATATTATATTATATGTTTTGTGCGCAATATGAATTTCGGATTTTATATGTTTTTTCTTCTTCTATTCTCTTCTTATTTAAAAAAAAAAGAAACATTTTTGTGTTATAAACCCTGTATGAAAAGCCATGTTTGGTGCAATAATAATGGTGTAGTCAGTTCGTATTTCCAGATTCTTCGTCGTTGAAAGTTGAGGAAAATGATATACCCGATTTCTTGCTGCATTCGCAAGGAAATGCACATCATTATCAGGATTATTAATAATTGAAATAAATTTAGCAAAAACAATCCCTTTTGAGAATGCAAAACTCTTACATACACGGATATCCAATGACTTCCTTCTAGCTAATATGAGTCATCTCTATCGTCTATTATAACACTATGTTACACACATTTTGGTATTTTGCTAAAGCCAGAATTAAAAGCCCGGATGCAGGGCCTGCTAAATTTTGTCGTTTTTAAATCAACTGCCGATTTTTTTCTTCTCTGAAGCGTTGTCTTCTTACAATATTATATGACAGACTGTGTAATACACTGTTTACTGTTTAAAAGGATAATTGAGTTATTGTTTCAGACCGCAAGTGCTTTCAAAGTGCATGTTATTGGTCTTATTATTATTTATGACATTTCTAGTGCTCTTTTAAGATCTAAAATTGCTATAAAGGTAATTTTAGACCCCAAAATGTGTGAAATTTAGCCAATACGATCATACCAATTCAGCTCCACTTTCCCAAAATACGGTGACCTTTAATTAATTAATCAATAATAACAATACACGGGCCGGCTGGTTGTGCGTATTATGACCAATACGAAAAAGCCAACAAAAAGTCAACATTAGCATTGGCTGAAATAAAACGTATAAGGCGCTATCTCATTTTTTCAACGGCTGGTTCAAATTTCAAATATTTTGTGGGGCACCACAAATATTAGAAATCGTTATATTTATGGATATTTTAGCCGTCTCTGAACCGATTTTGATCAAACAAAGATGATTTTGTAATTTAAATTGTATGTTCTTTCAAATTTGACACTCAGTTTGTCATTATCTCACAACAAAATAATCTTGTGTAGCGCCCTCTGCAACAAAACTCAACTATCCCTTTAAGTCTAATTGAGTTGTTCATTATTTCATTTATCACGGCCAAGTCGTATAGGAGTTGCTACTGATTTGGAATTTTTCCTTCATATCATTTTAATACGGTTCATTGATTGAAAAACAATTTTCTTGTTAAAATAGTCCAAAGACTAATAAAAATACAATTCACAGCTTCACGCAACGGCATTGTTTAAAATTATTTTTTAAATACAATACAATTATCATGTAACTGACAAGGAACCGACATAAGAATTATACATGAAGAAGAATCGTTAAAATTATTGCACTTCAAATTGATACTAAACATAACCAAATACTTAATGTTTGATTGTAATTTTTTTAATCAATCACAAGTTTACAAAATTCTATCTCTTTACTATAAAGGTGTGATTAATATCAAGTTGCGATCGATTCGGATCAATCGCATCTGTTTACAAGACGGGGTCCAAACCTGTTTATTTGTGCCAGTTTGTAGTCAATTGCACTGAAATTTTAATGCGAAATGTAGGTATTTTTTAACACTATCTGACAAATTGTTTCGTGATCTTGATTGCAGGCCATATCATCCCAAATACCGAATCTCCAATCAATTGACACACAGTTCTCATCGCTGCCACCATCAGGCTTACCCGGTTGCCAATCTAAACACAGATCAATTGAAATATAAGATAAAATAACAATTTAAAACAGTGCGCTTTGAGTATATTAGTCATGTGGAGTTGGGGCTTTATAAATACTCTCTATTAGCATCATCATTATTAGTATTATTATTATTATCATCATCATCATCATCATCATTTTTATCAGGTGGGCTGTATATAATACAGACCACCTTATGTTTTCGTTAGAATTGCCTTTATTTATTATTATTTATCAGGTGGGCTGTATATAATACAGACCACCTTATGTTTTCGTTAGAATTGTCTTTATTTATTATTATTTATTTATTTTTCTTATTTCCAATCACTTTTTTGTTAGCAAGATAACTTGAAAATGGCTAGATCAAATGCCTTGAAATTTGGCACACATATGTATAGGCATATGGAAAAATCAAAATAACGTTTTCAACCTTGACCTTGACTGATGACGTCATCTAGGCGCCATTTTGTAAAATTTTCTGAAAATCTACTCATGATCATATCTTCATAACGAAAAGTCATTTTCATTCATATTTATCATGATCAAGGTCAATATCCGTCCGGTCAATTTCAGGTCAAAAAACGCGCGCATGCGTACGTCCGCGCGTTAACGCGCGCGCAAAATTTCAAAATGCTCCAAATCGTCTAAAATTTATTTTGCATACGTTTTAGGCCATTTTAAGCATTTTATAAAAAATCGCGCACACGCACATGCGCGCGCGTTTTCGCGCGTTACACCATTACACAACATAGAATCGCCATTTTTTCCTTCATGATATTTCCCATATTTTTCGAACAATTTGATACCATGTTTATCTCTTTATGACCATTAATAACAAGATGAGCGTCCATTCAAGATAAATGTCCGTGCGCGCGAGCTCTTGTAATACATAGCATATATGGGCAAAAACATGCCTATACAAAATTCATTGTAACTCTTCAGAATGGATGGGAACTCCCAATTTTTTTCATATTTGGATAGATTATGAGTCGGAGATATGATTTCATGTCTCATTTGACCCTCAATTAACTCATGACGTCATCATAATGGCCTCCGAACTCAAAATTTCAATTTGCATATTATGACGTCAGCATATTTTTGGAAAATTGATTGTATCTCTGTAAATATTGATCGATTTTCTTCCAAATTTTGATATGTTCTAGCTGAGACAATTTCTACAAATGCAGTCACCACGATTTTTCATTTTGACAAAGGCATCATGGCGTATTTTTGCGATTAAAGGAGGCATGTCAATTTTCACATTTTGCGTGTATTCTCTATGGGACATGACTTTTTCTCAAACTGGATTCTACATTCCAGTCTTTTTGAGCAATATCTCCGTCGTTTTAGTTTTGTTTTTGCTGAGCTTCGAGTATGTTGTAGCTGAGACAATAAGCTATCACAAGTGTGCCCTTTATTTTTCGATCAGATGCCGGGATCATGCTCATATTTCACTTGCAAAGTGGGATTTGAGAATTCCATTTTCCGTTCACGTGTAATGTCTATGTGGATTATTTTGGTATAGTGGTCATAGCACTTGCCTCCCATTCCGGCGACCCAAGTTCGATTCCTGGTGGGTCAATTTTTTAATTTTTTTTGCCGTCGTTTTGAATTTGATTTTATGATCTTCTTCGACTATTATAACATATTATCATATACTATCACAAACAATGTAATAAAATGCCTAATTTTGCGTGTTATATCTATGGGAGAAATATGTCAATCGTTTGAGTACAACCTTATGGGAAATCTGAGTCCTTGTCGTGTATTAATTTTTAATTCATAGTTGGATAGAGTATGAGTCGGAGATATGATTTTTATAAAAACAAAATCTAGAAAATGCATATTTCATTTTGATATTTAGATTTGAGGGTCAAAGGTCAAATATACTGTACATGGTTTCTCTAAAACCATGCATCGTATAGACTAGAAATTTGGCACACTAATAGACCTGAATAAGAGGATTATTTCAAAAAATAAGGTCAAATCATGCCAATGTTTTCTTAACTACTTAGTATGTCACTAAACATGTGTGGCATGTACTTGGAACAGCCCACCTATACTTGTTATTAACAAGTATTATATGTCTAGTCAGGTGGGCTGTATATAATACAGACCACCTCATGTTTTCGTTAGAATTGCCTTTATTTATTTATTATTATTTATTAGGTGGGCTGTATATAATACAGACCACCTTATGTTTTCGTTAGAATTGCCTTTATTATTTATTTATTTATTTATTCTTTATTTATTTTTCTTATTTCCACCCACTTTATTGTTAGCAAGATAATTTGAAAATGGCTCAATCAAATGCCTTGAAATTTGGCACACATATGTATAGGCATATGGACAAAGCAAAATAACGTTTTCAACCTTGACCTTGACTGATGACGTCATCTAGGCGCCATTTTGTGAAATTTTCTGAAAATCTACTCATGATCATATCTTCATAACGGAAAGTCATTTCTCATTCATATTTATCATGATCAAGGTCAATATCCGTCCGGTCAATTTCAGGTCAAAAACGCGCGCGCATGCGTACGTCCGCGCGTCAGCGCGCGCAAAATTTCAAAATGCTCCAAATCGTCTCAAATTCATTTTGAATACGTTTCAGGCCATTTTAAGCATTTCGCAAAAAAGCGCACACGCGCATGCGCGCGTTTTCGCGCGTACTTGATTTTGCAACATAGAATCGCCGAATTTTCTCTGTCATCATATTTGGCACATTTTTCCAAGCATTTTGATACCTTGTTCACCTTTTTCTGACCAGTAATAACGCAATGAGCGTCCGTTCAAGATACATGTCCGTGCGTGCGAGCTCTTGTAATACATAGCATATATGGGCAAAAACATGCCTATACAAAATTCATTGTAACTCTTCAGAATGGATGAGAACTCCCAATTTTTTTCATATTTGGATAGATTATGAGTCGGAGATATGATTTCATGTCTCATTTGACCCTCAATTAACTCATGACGTCATCATAATGGCCTCCAAACTCAAAATTTCAATTTGCATATTATGACGTCAGCATATTTTTGGAAAATTGATTGTATCTCTGTAAATATTGATCGATTTTCTTCCAAATTTTGATATGTTCTAGCTGAGACAATTTTCTACAAATGCAGTTACACAATTTTTCATTTTGACAAAGGCATCATAGCGTATTTTGGCGATTAAAGGAGGCATGTCAATTTTACATTTTGCGTGTATTCTCTATGGGACATGACTTTTTCAAAACTGGATTCTACATTCCCGTCTTTCGCAAGCAATATCTCCGTCGTTTCAGCTTCGTTTTGCTGAGCTTCGAGTATGTTGTAGCTGAGACAATAAGCTATCACAAATGTGCCCTTTATTTTTTATCAGATGCCGGGATCATGCTCATATTTCACTTGCAAAGTGGGATTTGAGAATTCCATTTTCCGTTCACGTGTAATCGCTATGGGAAATGTTTGGTATATCGGTAACGCACTTGACTTCCGACCTCGAGATCCCTGGTTCGAGTCCGGGCGTCTCCAACAACTTTTTTCTTCATTTTTTTCATTTTGACCTTTCACTGTACCATCTCCTTTGAATATTATAACACGTAGAATCGCAAATAATGTATTAAACAACCATATTTACTTTACTATTACCCTTTTATCACTTGATCCATTACTTTGTGCGTGTAATCCCTATGGGAGATGACTTTTTCTCAAATCTGGATTCTACATTCCTGTCTTTTGCGAGCAATATCGCCGTTATTCCTGCTTGGTTTCTGTTGATTTTTGAGTATGTTGTAGCTGAGACAATAAGCTATCTCAAATGTGCCCTTGATTTTGTCTTAAATTTTAGTTGGACCAGCCCACCTATACTTGTTCTAAACAAGTATTACAAATCTAGTTTATTTTTCTTATTTCCAATCACTTTTTTGTTAGCAAGATAACTTGAAAATGGCTAAATCAAATGCCTTGAAATTTGGCACACATATGTATAGGCATATGGAAAAAGCAAAATAACGTTTTCAACCTTGACCTTGACTGATGACGTCATCTAGGCGCCATTTTGTAAAATTTTCTGAAAATCTACTCATGATCATATCTTCATAACGAAAAGTCGTTTCTCATTCATATTTATCATGATCAAGGTCAATATCCGTCCGGTCAATTTCAGGTCAAAAAACGCGCGCATGCGTACGTCCGCGCGTAAGCGCGCGCAAAATTAAAATGCTCCAAATCGTCTCAAATTCATTTTGCATACGTTTCAGGCCATTTTAAGCATTTTATAAAAATCGCGCACACGCACATGCGCGCGCGTTTTCGCGCGTACACCATTACACAACATAGAATCGCCATTTTTTCTTTGTCATGATATTTCCATATTTTTCGAACAATTTGATACCATGTTTATCTTTTTGACCATTAATAACGCAATGAGCGTCCATTCAAGATAAATGTCCGTGCGCGCGAGCTCTTGTAATACATAGCATATATGGGCAAAAACATGCCTATACAAAATTCATTGTAACTCTTCAGAATGGATGGGAACTCCCAATTTTTTTCATATTTGGATAGATTATGAGTCGGAGATATGATTTCATGTCTCATTTGACCCTCAATTAACTCATGACGTCATCATAATGGCCTCCGAACTCAAAATTTCAATTTGCATATTATGACGTCAGCATATTTTTGGAAAATTGATTGTATCTCTGTAAATATTGATCGATTTTCTTCCAAATTTTGATATGTTCTAGCTGAGACAATTTCTACAAATGCAGTCATCACGATTTTTCATTTTGACAAAGGCATCATGGCGTATTTTTGCGATTAAAGGAGGCATGTCAATTTTTCACATTTTGCGTGTATTCTCTATGGGACATGACTTTTTCTCAAAACTGGATTCTACATTCCAGTCTTTTTGAGCAATATCTCGTCGTTTTAGCTTGTTTTCTGCTGAGCTTCGAGTATGTTGTAGCTGAGACAATAAGCTATCACAAGTGTGCCCTTTATTTTTCGATCAGATGCCGGGATCATGCTCATATTTCACTTGCAAAGTGGGATTTGAGAATTCCATTTTCCGTTCACGTGTAATGTCTATGTGGATTATTTTGGTATAGTGGTCATAGCACTTGCCTCCCATTCCGGCGACCCAAGTTCGATTCCTGGTGGGTCAATTTTTTTTTTTTTTTTTGCCGTCGTTTTGAATTTGATTTTATGATCTTCTTCGACTATTATAACATATTATCATATACTATCACAAACAATGTAATAAAATGCCTAATTTTGCGTGTTATATCTATGGGAGAAATATGTCAATCGTTTGAGTACAACCTTATGGGAAATCTGAGTCCTTGTCGTGTATTAATTTTTTATTCATAGTTGGATAGAGTATGAGTCGGAGATATGATTTCTTATAAAAACAAAATCTAGAAAATGCATATTTCATTTTGATATTTAGATTTGAGGGTCAAAGGTCAAATATACTGTACATGGTTTCTCTAAAACCATGCATCGTATAGACTAGAAATTTGGCACACTAATAGACCTGAATAAGAGGATTATTTCGAAAAAATAAGGTCAAATCATGCCAATGTTATCTTAACTACTTAGTATGTCACTAAACATGTGTGGCATGTACTTGGAACAGCCCACCTATACTTGTTATTAACAAGTATTATATGTCTAGTTTATTTTTCTTATTTCCAATCACTTTTTGTTAGCAAGATAACTTGAAAATGGCTAAATCAAATGCCTTGAAATTTGGCACACATATGTATAGGCATATGGAAAAAGCAAAATAAGGTTTTCAACCTTGACCTTGACTGATGACGTCATCTAGGCGCCATTTTGTAAAATTTTCTGAAAATCTACTCATGATCATATCTTCATAACGAAAAGTCATTTCTCATTCATATTTATCATGATCAAGGTCAATATCCGTCCGGTCAATTTCAGGTCAAAAACGCGCGCGCATGCGTACGTCCGCGCGTCAGCGCGCGCAAAATTTCAAAATGCTCCAAATCGTCTCAAATTCATTTTGCATACGTTTCAGGCCATTTTAAGCATTTTATAAAAATCGCGCACACGCACATGCGCGCGCGTTTTCGCGCGTAACACCATTACACAACATAGAATCGCCATTTTTTTCTTTCATGATATTTCCCATATTTTTTCGAACAATTTGATACCATGTTTATCTCTTTATGACCATTAATAACAAGATGAGCGTCCATTCAAGATAAATGTCCGTGCGCGCGAGCTCTTGTAATACATAGCATATATGGGCAAAAACATGCCTATACAAAATTCATTGTAACTCTTCAGAATGGATGGGAACTCCCAATTTTTTTCATATTTGGATAGATTATGAGTCGGAGATATGATTTCATGTCTCATTTGACCCTCAATTAACTCATGACGTCATCATAATGGCCTCCGAACTCAAAATTTCAATTTGCATATTATGACGTCAGCATATTTTTGGAAAATTGATTGTATCTCTGTAAATATTGATCGATTTTCTTCCAAATTTTGATATGTTCTAGCTGAGACAATTTTCTACAAATGCAGTTTCACGATTTTTCATTTTGACAAAGGCATCATGGCGTATTTTTGCGATTAAAGGAGGCATGTCAATTTTTCACATTTTGCGTGTATTCTCTATGGGACATGACTTTTTTCAAAACTGGATTCTACATTCCCGTCTTTCGCGAGCAATATCTCCGTCGTTTTAGTTTTGTTTTCGCTGAGCTTCGAGTATGTTGTAGCTGAGACAATAAGCTATCACAAGTGTGCCCTTTATTTTTCGATCAGATGCCGGGATCATGCTCATATTTCACTTGCAAAGTGGGATTTGAGAATTCCATTTTCCGTTCACGTGTAATGTCTATGGGATTATTTTGGTATAGTGGTCATAGCACTTGCCTCCCATTCCGGCGACCCAAGTTCGATTCCTGGTGGGTCATTTTTTTTTTTTTGCCGTCGTTTTAAATTTGATTTTATGATCTTCTTCGACTATTATAACATATTATCACATACAATCACAAACAATGTAATAAAATGCCTAATTTTACGTGTATTCTCTATGGGAGGTGCCTTTTTCTGAAATGTTCATTCTACATTCCAGTCTTGTTTAAGCAATATCTCGATTATTTTTGCTCAATTTTCTGCCAGCTTCGGATATGTTGTAGCTGAGACGATTCTCTACACAGAGGATGACATTTATTTTTTAATCAGATAATGAGATCATGGTGATATTTTGACTACAAAGTGGGATTTGAGAATTCCATTTTCTGTTCACGTATAATGTCTATGTGGATTATTTTGGTATATTGGTCGCAATTGACTTGAAACGTTGCATGTTGATAGGTAAGACAAAATATTTCATATAAAAACACAAAATCTAGAATATGCATATTTCATTATGTTATTTAGATTTTAAGGTTAAAGGTCAAATATACTGTACATGGTTTCTCTAAAACAATGCTTTGTATACACATGAAATTTGGCACACTAATAGACCTGAATAAGAGGATTATTTCAAAAATTTAGGTCAAATCATGCATGGTATCTTAACTACTTAGTATGTAAATTAGGATCAAAGGTCAAACATTTCACTGATCACTATCTCACTAACCATGTGTGGTATGCATTAATTGGAACAGCCCACCTATACTTGTTCCGAAACAAGTATTACATGTCTAGTTATCATTATCATCGTTGCTATTGTTTTGCGTAAACGTTGAAGTCATTTGGCAAAGAACTGGAAAAGATGAATGTCAATTTAGACCATTTTGCTCGAAGAAACTTATTACATTTGTACAGGTGGCTGTATCAAAAAGACACCCGACCGAGTAATGGAAACGTCAACTATGACACACCCTTAGCCTATACATATAAGTGCTTGACTATTAAAGGCAAAAAATGCCCATATTTAATTAATATTTTCATACGAAACCACTTCCCATAATTCATCTTGTCATAAGGCATTAGACTGTCTATTGGTACGTAATAATAAACAGACGTTTGACATGATTCGTCGATATTTCAAAATGTACTGTAATAATGATCAGGTCAGATTTTTTCCTGCTACAGTTCAGATTTTTTCTACGTCAAACCAGTACTACCTGTTTCATGGTCGGGAGGTCGGCGACTAAAACGACTCACCCACCCAAAGGCAACTCAGGTAAGGAGGATGACCCCCAGCAGGATTGTTAAAAAAGCCTGTCAAAGGGTGGATGACTTGCTTTGTCAACCAACGGGCATTCACAGCAGAAAGGAACTGGACACCTTACTGCTTATTATTTTCTCCCAGTTGATCACCATGAGTCATGCATAAGAGATTACCGAAATCTAGAAACGACGTAAACAGGACGGGAAGCCAAAGGGTTGACTGTACTGCGCTCGGCATGGCTAGTCATGGGGCTACCCAGGTCGTGATCCAGCAAAATATTACCAAACACACTGGATTTTGAACATGGAATGTAAGGACTATGAACTTGAACTGGAAACTTGAATATCGACAAAGAGAAATAAAGATGTACAATGTTGAAATCTTGGAGTAAGCGAAACTCACTGAACAGGAACGGGAGAGTTCACCTATTTATATGGAGCCCTTCGAATTATGGTTCTCAGAAGAAATTGTGTAGATGCTGCTTATAAGTATCGGCTTGCATGGTGATGTAGGTAACCATCATGGAGAAAGATAGCCAACAGTCTTTTTCAAGACTTCACCAACAGTCCTTTTTAGGACTACACACACTCAAGAAAGAAAGATCACCGAGAGTCATTTTCATGACTCCCCAATCCTCCCTCTCTCACATGGTGCAACCGCAAGCATACTGTATAGAATTGTGTAGTTGAAGAAGGATAGGTGGCAAGGAAGTTGGCCCTTTTAGAGTTGGATCACGCACTGAAAGAGTTTCTAAGCTTGTAGAGTTCTGTAGTAGACACCATCTTGCCATATCCAACACATGGTTTAACCACCACAAACGACGGCTCTACACATGGAAGCAGCCTTGAGATGTACGTATATTCCATCTTGACTATAATCAAGAGTCTACCCAGGAGCAGATATTGGTTCTGATCATAACCTAGTCACTATGGATGCATCGCTTATACTTAAAAATTGAAAGGAGGGAATAGTAGGAAGAAATGGAATCTCGGAGATTGAAGAAGGACAGCATTCCATTCAGACTGGCAACTGATACCAGAACAGTAGCCGCCCAATCCGCACAGGAAGTGCTAAGCCACGAAACTGATGTCATGTACTAGACCTTGCTGAAAGAAAACATCGAAGCAAGTGCGGAGGATACTAAAGGATACTTGAGGAGGCGAGAACCCAGGGAGCCATGGGTCGCACAGGCAATAGTGGACACGATGGAAAAAAGGAGACAACGGGAAGGGATAAATACAGGAGAAGGAAAAAAGATGTAGCGACAACTCAATAACGAACTAGCTTCAAGAGCAGTGTGAGGAAACCCAATTTAGAGAGGAGACTCAAGTTAAGATCTGTATATGAATAGATTCCACATTTGGAGAAAGACCGACTGATGTCTCAGATATTCAAAAGAGGTGGATAGAACACAATAAAAGAATTGTACAATAAGGAAGCAAAACCTGAAGCCATTCAAATGGAAAGTGAAGAGCAAGTAGACCAAAGGCAATATAAGTCCCACAGTACTAAGCACAGATTGAGTTCAAAAGACTCAGACTAACAGAAACAGAGGAGGAGGAACAAAAGACTTTTAGAGGTTGTTTCAACATATATATGAAACTGGTAACTGGCCTGAAAAATTTCTTAGGACAATTATGATTCCCATACCAAAGAAAAATAATGCTACTATATGCTCTGACTTTCGTTCAATAAGTCTGATATGCCATGCTGCAAAGATTGTACTAAGAATCATCACAAAAATAATTACCAAGAAAACAGAAACTTGTCTGGGCTATGATCAGTTTGGGTTTCGAGCCGGACTTGGCACTCGGGAGGCTATTGCTGTAATGAAAACTCTTAGCGAACGAAGTCTAGAAGTACATAAGGAAGTAAATGTATGTTGCGAGGACTATGGGGAAAGCCTTTGACAAGGTGAACTGAGATAAGCTACTGGTTGTGTTGAGATCCCCCTGAGTCGAATGATAGGAAAGGCGCCCCATCAGGGATTTGTAAATGGGACAGACAGTGAGCATAAGAACAGTAGAAGGGGACTCTGAACCTGAAAACATTGGGGGAGGAGTTCGACAAGTCTGATGCAGTGGCGGATCCAGGGGCCCGGGCCCTCCCTAGCAAAAAAAACAGGTAAAAACACCCTTTAAAAAAAAAGAAGATGGGCCCCTCTCCTGGGGGTGGCGGTGGAAAAAAATCACCCTTCCCGGAGGGAAAACAAATTTCGGTGCCAACTCCCCCACTGAGCGAAAAATCGACCGGCACGATTTTCAAATTTTCCCACGAAGTGGGCCCCTTTTTAGGCCCCCTCCCTTGCCGCCGGCTGGATCCGCCCCTGGTCTGATGTGACCCGTGAACGCTTTACAAGAACCTACCGTTATTATCAATGATTGGATTGGAAAATACGCACTAAGAAACGATTTTAGACTCTTCATATTTTGATTTCATTGTTTTTGACATGTGCATACAATGTTCAGTGTTCAGCGACAAGTCATACGGAGTAAGGTGTCTTGAAAAGCAAAATTATATTTTTGTAATTTTGATAGCATACCTTCAAAATACAAAAACCAAAAAAGAAAACGACTACGAGTTTCGATCCAAGGAAATTCCTGTTCAAAGGCATGAACGATACGAAATGAAAATCATAGGATGTTATAAAAATTGGGCAATCACCACTGATCAAATATCCGGGCAGGGAGCTGGTCTGTTGGTATGTCATATCGACTTTGTATACTTTAATGACAAAAGTTCAATGTCACTATTATGAAGTGTTAACACTGATTTTCGCTCGCTCGCAGTAAGTAGGAACAAAAAAATCCATATGTCGGCCTGCGTCCTCTGACAAATTATTTGGCCCGTACGTATATGCATATGTATTTGATATGACTAATTAGTACCCGAAGTATTAGTATTAAAACATGCTTATACATATTTTCTTGCAATTATTTAAATGAATGTTAGGTCTAAACTTACATGCAGGTGCAACATGTCCACGTCCAGCTATGTTTTTATCACAGATGAAACGCCCTTCGCTTAGCATGTCGTCACAATTGATCCAGGCAAATGTCGATAATTTAGTGGTCGTCACATTTGACCCAGACAAACCTAGATAACTCATCACGACCTGGTACTCTTTTGTTGTATTTATAAAGAGGAGAGACGGACGCTTGTCACCTGCTAATGTGGTTTCTGGTTCAAGCTCATGACAAAAGTGATAAGCTTCCGTCCAGTTCCGCAAGCCTGCATCAACGTAGTAGCACTTCTTGGGTGTACAACGCCACTCAGGACCGGCTACATCCCAATATGAAAAATGCGATAAATAACGGGTTAATATTTGTCCTATGTTGTATGAGCAAAAGGGGGAAAAAGCAAACAGACACACAACAAATACACGTACACCCACGCCCACACTCTCATGCGCACACACGAACACACAAACCGTACAAGTCTCTTACAGGGGGCAGTCCATCCCGATCTTAAGTTGGCTTCAATAGAAGCAGAAAAATGAAAGGAACAGGTCGGTGAAAGTTTGAGCAAACTCCCATTAAAAATAAGAAAGTTATACATTTTTGAATTTGCGATCAATCAAACACAAATTGGCAATAATGTGTGCGAGGTCCTCCCCCATTTGCTCTGTTCATAAAATTTTAATTTCGTTATCTTAGTTATTAATGACGGAATATTTTCCATACCCAAAACAGGGGTTGTGTAGAAATATATTTGCAATAATTGTATTTAGGGTGCATGTATGATTGAAAAATTTCTTGAGGGAAAATAGAATATATATATATAAATAATTATATAAATATATACCAAAAGGGAGGGAACCATGCAAGATACGTCACTGAGTTGCCAATTAATAACTGTCTTATTTTTAATCGGAATTTGATCTAACTTTCACATGCCGCTCCGCTGCCTGAATATGAGGTGACAGCTCCGAAGTATGCAGTAAATTTTGTGGAGGGGTTTATCAAAAAGAATTCTTATCCTGAATGAAAATCTGGTATCCCTATTTTTTTTTAACGGGATGATGTTTTTCATGACTGAATTGTACACCCATTGTGCCCTATTCATAATATTTGAAAATGCTGAATTCGGATGAATAATAAACGTAGAAGTAAAAGGACAAATAGGGATAGATATTCCAGGCAGTTTTGTTTTAATGACAACTAACATCTAACAACTAATATCCTGAAATGTAAGATAATATTTTTCAGAATACGCCCCTTAAACAGTAGGCCTATGGCGGGCATTCAATGCCATAATGATCAACCGCCAAAATATAATTAAAGGATCAGTAAAAAAAAGGTTATTTTGATCGAACCCAGTGTTTGGCCAATCAAAGAGTGAAAGTCAGTCACCCCTCAATCGACTCACAAAAGCACAATTTCTATTGAAGTTCTTCCATTTCTTAAAAAAAAAAATCTTTGACTATTATAGATGTTTGGATTTTAGGGTTCAATTAGCATGATTAGTCTGCAGGCACAGACGTTGACACTTAAACACAATTCCATAAACGTGATCAAGTCTTCAGCAGAGACGAACTCTGTTGGTCACTGTCTTTGTGAGGAGCAGCTGTACTGCAGAGCCGGCGGGTGCAGTACACTGTGCTGCAGTCTACATAGCCTCACCATTCAAACACTCTGTTACGCACTGCACCTAACGTGGTTTGATCGTGGAGGCGCTGTATCACGAACTCGGAATGGTTTAAATATTATGAAAGATCAATCATTCTGACGTCGATCCTTATGGCATAACATGCTGCATTGGTTTGTCCTATACCTGTGAGAGGACCATATCCATAGAGCTCCATTCGAAGGCTCACGCTGGCATAGGAAGTGAGCGGTAGCAGACGAACGTAACGACACACCGCGGGAACAGGTAAGGCGTTGTGCACCACAGTGTTGCGATCACTATTACCGATGAACACCTTCAATGACAATGAAATATAGAATCGTATCATTTTAGAACCATACATATGATACGGGCATACTTCGCTGGGAGATGACGTCGCTTGCCCGAGTACGAACCTTATAGTGACGAAATTTACTTTCACACTTTACATCAGTAAAAGTATAATTTATCTTTAAAATATATTATATACCTCACTTTAGAAATCTAGCCATCTGATTGGTCGAAATTGGAGTCGTGATTTCAAGCCATGCCCAACTCACAGGGCATAGCAATAGCCCACAGGGCCTAGTTAAAAGTTTCTACCCTGAGTCCTCATTATCCTGCGATTCCCATTGGTTTACTGCGATCCCCATTGGTTTGCGTGTTAAAATTGTCTATGTGCGAGCACGGACGCCATACAGTGCTCTTTTTCTGCGATTCCCAAATGATTGAAACTTTCACTCGAAGATTAAGCGAAGATTAACAGACAGTGTTTCAGATTTTCTGTGATGTTTTAACAAATTTTTACTCACTAAAAGGCTAAGGTAAGAATTCTTGGTAGATTTTTGTTTTAATTCGGCATATAAAGTCATATCGACTGCTTTAATACTCGAGGACTAGCTGTTTCTATACTGGCTCGCGGGATAGTTGAATCCCCTGCTATCACCCCGAGGCGCGCCGCCCACCCAGGCGCGCCTCGGGGTGATAGCAGGGGATTCAACTATCCCTTGAGCGTATAGAAACAGCTAGTCCTCTCGTAGCAGTCGATGTAACTATACTACATCATAATTAAAAACTTCATATAGACAACCTTCCTGCATGAATGTGAGGTGTCGAATTCCCAAATATTGATAGTTTTACACTTGTGAAGTGAGAAGGCAGCAGCCTCCAGCCTCTAGGCATATCATCAAAAGTTTTTTTTATCTCTTAATCATTGTGGTGACAAGCTTGGTGCAAGGTGCAAAATGTCAGAGATAAAAATGCCAGAGGTAAAAATGTGAGAAGTAAAAATGCCAGTTGTAAAAATACCATCGGTGAAATTGTCACAGGTAAAAATGTCACAAGTAATAATGCCAGAGGTAACATATCAGAGGTAAAAATGACAGAAACAAAAATGCCAGAGGTTAAAACTTCAGCGATAAAATATGTGCACTCAGATATATAAGTTCATGAAGGTCTAATGATTCTACAGTGCGTATCAAAAAAGGTTTACCCACCGTTGGTTAGCTTCTAATTAAAATGTTATAACCTGTATGACCTTGAATCATATTTGATTGTAAAGAAAACCTAATACCCTGATAGTGATACCATTTTCATAATTGCGTGCCAAGGATGACTGAACAGCAGGCTTTTCAAAACGTGATGTCAAAATCCTCTTGTACCAAGTTTGGGCTGAAGCAATGAATGTGGGTCAAAAGCCATTATGTGTGTGTTATCTCATTCTAAAACAATTGCTCCTTTATTTACATTGACTATTAGGCAGTTGAAGAGAAAAAAAGTGTTAATATCAACTTAAACTCAAATAAATGCTTATTAAAAGCAACATTTATGATATTCTCTTCGTTATGATGATTACAATCTTGACTTCATTCGCCTCCCTTGTTTAAGGTAACCTTCTCATTGAGTAATACAAAATGGATAAAGTTTATCTGGGATGTTATCTTCTTTTACTGAAAGTCTGCTGTCAATTTCTTTGATATTGATCATCTTAAATGTCCTTTCTTGCATTTGGGTTTATAACCTTTGAGTTTTCGATCTCTATTCGAGATAAACACATTATGCTCCTTACCCGTGTGAAATGGCGCAGTAGACAAGTGAGCAGAGCGAATTTAGATATCATGAGACAAGAAGTTAGTAGGCAGTTTAAAATAAATAAAGGTTATTCTTTCGATTAAAAAAAGGTTTTGTGAAAGCCTAGTGACATTACATCATGTAATCATTTCTGTGGCAGAAATACTATGAATAGGGGATCATTGGACAGAAAATAAGTTACTATTCATCATGAAAGTAATTTCAAAGTCATATTTGTTATGACTACCTCAAAATAGGAAAAATTGCAAGGGTGGTTCCTATTTTCAAATCTGGTAGTAAAGATGACTCGGGTAGTTATCGCCCAATTTCCTTGCTTCCGTCGTTTTCTAAAATCTGAAAAAAGATTTTATATATTCATACCTTTAAATTAATATCTAAATTTAATATCTTATCGTCATCGCAATATGGTTTCCGACGTAGACACTCCACAACTCATGCATTACTCAGGTTCATTAATAAGATTGCACGTGCTAATGGTAATATGTCCCATACTATTGGTATTTTCCTGGACTTCTCCAAGGCCTTCGACACAGTTAACCATGACATTCTCTTTATCCCACTATGGGATCAGAGGTAAGGACATGGAGTGGTTCAGGAATTACCTCACTGACAGAATGCAATATGTTAATTTGAATGATCATGATGCATGTCTATACGACAAATTACTTGTGGTGTCCCGCAAGGATCCCCTTAGACCACTTTTGTTTCTACTTTACATTAATGATTTCCAAACTTCCTCCCCTGTTTTGTCATTCATACTTTTTGCCGATGATTCCAATATATTTAAATATAAACTCTAGTTACATTTTTCTTCGAATGCATAAAATAATGATGATTAGAGATTTTATGTATGTTCTTTTTCCTTATAACGAGTACCATTTTACAATCCATTGCAATTCTAGGCGTGCTTCTGCTTTTGTGACATAAGTGAATTTTATCAGGGAAGGAATGACAAATTCATGACTTCTCGTGTTCGGTTTTATAAACGTTCAGGTGGTGGAAACATTTAGTGGAAATAGGTGGATACTCTGCTATTTATTGGCTCGTTACTCCTCTTCCTTTTAGTGTATTTCCTTTTCTTTCTTTTCCCCCTGTATTTTATTGAACTCGTATACAATTATTTGTCAAATTACTGCCCTCTTACATTTGATTACGTACGTCTCTCTAAAGTAAACATTTTCTGTGCAGCTCATTTTTCCACGTCTCACAGAAACCTATTCTTCACAAGCTATGCTTTTCCTATAGTTTTGTGCTTTTCTTGTCTGGGTTTCCTTTAACATGACAATAGTTTTGTAGTCTGATTAGTTTGTCAATTACTATAATCATTTATTTTTTTATGAAACAATATGTCTTTTATGTATATTTTTTAAAATCTGTATTAAATCTGCATGTGAAATGTGAAACCAATAAACTCAAACAAAAAGTAAAAAATTGCAAAAAAATTACAGAAAAAAAGGCGTAACCAAGGAGGTGGGTACACTGGCCCACACTACCCAGCGGTTTTCTTGTAGGTGAGGAACCGGGCAGTCATGCAAAAGCTTTTGACCTCTGAAAATTTTGATCTCTGGAATGTTTACCTATGGCATTTTTACCTATGGCATTTTTACCTCTGACATTTTTACCTCTGGCATTCTTACCTCTGATTTTTTTAAAACCTCTGACATGTTTACCTATGGCATTCTTACCTCTGACATTCTACCTCTGACATGTTTACCTCTGGCATTCTTACCTCTGACACCGAACCGACAACTCAATGGTCCTATATTTGATGGATCACTGTAACTCTGGCATTCATATAATATACCTCTGACACCGAACCGACAACCCAATTGTCCTATATTTGATGGATCACTGTAACTCTGGCATTCTTAACTCTGACACCGAACCGACAACACAATGGTCCTATATTTGTTGGATCACGGTAGCTAGAAATGAGGTTAGATTAGGCTATGATATCTCTGGAAAATGGGATTTAGAACCTATATGCTTTGGGACTGTGTGTTGTACACTTATTCACCCTAAGAAATAAGGGTGCAATTGGGGTGCAGATTTGCACCAACCTACGCGTATTTGGCAGAGGGTGCTGATCTGCCCCTTTTAGGGTGCAGTATCTGACAAGCGGCCTAAATTTGCACCCTTATGAAGTTATGGGTGCGAGAAGTTGGAGGGTGCGCAATATGCACCCGGCGGCGTAATATTTTTCCCACTTCAGCTCCGGACCCCAGTATGAACTCATTTGCATACAGCCAATCAGAGCCCATCTTGTCAATAACAAGCTATACGAGTGCTAAAGCTTCACGGATGCGAAATTTGAAACGGTGATGCGAAGCTCTAGCTTCACACACAGCGCATGGTGGGCGTGCATAGGCAGATGCTTGCAAATGTTTCATGTGTGTTCTAGCATGTATATACCTTTAGCAAATTTACTATAGATCTACACCTCTAATAATAATATCAGCTCATGAAATTGCTGTGAAAAATTATTACTTAGTACTAATTTAAAGTTACTCTAGCAATCAAAGATAGGCCTTATCGTCATCGAAGCCACTATACTGTATAGGGACTCATTTCTTAAGATTTTACAGTTGAGAATTTATTATACATCTAGACTATATATATCTCAAAAAGGCCCTAATAATATCAGCTTTATTTTGTTACTTCTTTTATTGCAGGAATTCTTAACTGAGAACTATGAACATCACAGCAATTTCTTAAGCTGATATTATTAGAGCCTTTTAGAAGTGTAGATCTATAATAAAATTTTCAACCGTAATAAAACCTTTAGAAATGAGTCCCTATACTGCTTTGATGACGATAAGGCCTATCATTGATTGCCAGAATAATTTTAAATTAGTGCTAAGTAATAACTTTTCACAGCAATTTCATAAGCTGATATTAGAGGTGTAGATCTATAAAATATTTGCTAAAGGTAGACATGCTAGAGCACAATTGAAACTATTTCCAGGCCTAGCTGTGCCATGGACCTATGCACGCACACATAGACAAGGCGCTGTTTGGCGTGAGGAGCTTGGCACCGTACCCTTCCGCATCCGTAAAATCTTTACAAGCTAGTTATTGACAAGATGAGCACTGATTGGCTGTATGCAAATGAGTTCATACTGGGGTCCGGAGCTAAAGTGGGAAAAAAATAATTTTAAGTTGAATATGTCCTCAAGTATGTGTCGATATTCGATGAACAAGATTAAACATGTTGAATGATAAAATTGATTTCACATTTTCATAATATATTTATACAAAAAGCAATGAGCTCAATATCATTTGAAACAAATTGAAGTCCGTACATCTTCTATACAGACTATCCACCCTTCTCAGGGTTAAGGTTAAGGTATACTAATCATGCAAACCCTTGCTTTATCAACCCATCGTTGGCTCCATCGGTAAGGTCAGCGTACGATAATCCTGGAGTAGTGGGTTCGAAACCCAGTAATAAACCGTTCCTTCCTAATTTTGCCTTTATAAATAGTGAGGCAAAGCAAAACAAATTCAAAGTCTAAATGGTTGTGACCTTGCCTAGGCTAAAAAAAGACGCAAGCGGACTCGCCATGTACACCCATGGGTGCACATCTGCTCCCTCTAGGGGGCAAGTTTGCACTCCAAAGTAGGTTGCAGAATTGCGTCCCCCAAAGTAGGGTGCAGAATGGCACCCTATGGGGTGCTGCTTTTTTAGCAAATGTCTGCACCCCTAAGGGTGCACATAAGCTCCCTCTAGGGTGCAAGTCTGCACCCCACTTTGGGGTGCAGAGTTTCACCCTATCGGGTGCTGCTATTGTAGCAGAGACCTGCACCCATAAGGGAGCAAATTGGTACCTTTATTTCTTAGTGTGTTGGGTAAAACCAGATGACATAGACCCCCGGTGTTGATGAATCAGTGCGGGCTCGGCGTAGCTACTGTCTCATGTAGGCGATACGTAGATTAATTATAACAAACTTGAGGAAGACTGTTGGTCTTTGAATCTGGATGGATTTGAACCAGCACGATCTACTGCTATCTGGACAGCGACCGCCGACCAAGCCATTTCTAAGTTCCACCCGTTTCCTTTAATCATGAAAGCTGTTATTTTTGGGCCGGAGCTGACTTTTGATTATTTGATGAATCGAAATAATTAAGACAAAGGCTTACAATATTTTATAATATTTTTTTTTTACTCAGCGAAACCTCATCAGCATCACTGCTGTTCTTCTTCAATGTCCCTCAAATATTACTACCCCCAGCAATTTGCCCGGTAGTCATTTACACCTGGGTGTAGAAGGGCAAAATTTGGATTAATGTCTTGCCAAAGGATGTTAACTAGTATTGGGCTGGGATTCGAACCCTTAAGAGTCAAGTGAATGAACCACTGGCTCAGGATACCTCCATAGATATACCAGAGTGGATATACATACCTTGTCGGTTTTAGGCTTTTTAGATATGTCCTTTACTGTTTGAAAAGTATAACCGTTTATACCACAGTTTATCTTGTAGCTAGTGACCCATTGGTCCTCGTCTTCACGACCTTGCGTACCCACCTCATTTATACGATAGGTTGTCATCAGATCAACCTATCATTTAAAGAAATAATGATTATAGTGAACAACAGATTTAGGTTTGGTGAAGGTTTTATTTCATTCCTTCAATTTCCATACCTTTAAATTTTTTATTTCACTTCCTTTTTTGTTGTCCAAGCACTGAAAACCATTACAAAAATATAGTATCAGGAAGGTTTTTTATTTACTTAAACTTCATCCTATTCTCTTTTGTTTCCCTTTCTCCCATTCCTCTACCCTTTCTTTTATTCCTCTAAAAGCCTCATTAGCGGGTTCTAATTTTGATGGTAGAATATATCAAACATTCTTCAGTATTGCTACCATATGGTATTACCGAAAGCCTTCAATCGTGAAGATGTTATTTGTCTTCAAACTGGACCCTGTAAGTTATCATTTCATGTGCAGGATGATGTTTGTACCCACTGACCATCTTCACCTTCTTTGAAAGGCATAACAAGGGAATTTTCTAGGTATATGATTTATCAACACATAAATATCACATTTCAAGAAAGAGGTAACATGGAACATATACATGTTCCTTGCACGCTCCTCTATGATGCTTGTCAAAAAGGCGGTGGATGATTACATAACGATGTACATTTAGTGATAATATAGTGTCTATTGTTAGACTAGTATTAGCATAATAATACTATTCTGACCATAACTGAAATTAAACGGACTATTCTTGATTTGAACTGAATTTAATTCAGACATTCTGACTTATTACAGTTTAAAAGTGGAAATGATTTTCGGCGACACTATAATTCCATTGGGGAGGTCAGTGAAAGGATACTTTGGTGTTTCCTTTTTTGTGAGGGCAGGGGCGGATCCAGCCGGCGGCAAGGGAGGGGGCCTAAAAAGGGGCCCACTTCGTGCGAAAATTTGAAAATCGTGCCGGTCGATTTTCGCTCAGTGGGGGGAGGGGGGTGGGGGTTGGGGTAGTGAGCAAAAAAAAAAATTTTGGCACCCGAAAATTTTTTTCCTTCCGGGAAGGGTTATTTTTTTTTTCAACCACCACCCCCCCTTGAGGGGCCAGGGGAGGGGGCCCAACTTCTTTTTTTTCTTCAAAAAAAGGGTGTTTTTACCTGTTTTTTGGCTAGGGGAGGGGGCCCGGGCCTCCCCTGGATCCGCCACGGGGAATCGTAATCATCATCTAACAAAGCATCGTTATCTTTTTGGTTTATGTAAACTCAGCATGGAAGTTGGGCTTGTTAAAGGGCAATTCAACCTTTGTCATAATTTCATTTGTATGAAAGCGTAAAAGATAGGAGGAACAGAATGGCGAAAATTTTGAATAAATCAGAAAAATAATAAGAAAGTTATGAGTGTTTGAAATATGAGATCACTAAAGCTATGCGAATCGGCAATTTGGTTACTGAATTGTGACATTGTCACGAATAACTCGTCCGTTTGTCGTGTACGAAAATACCATAAATTTCTGTTCTTCTCGAGAGCGCCTTCTGTCTTGGGGGACTACTCAAAATATATTGTGGATAGCATATTATTGAAGGTTATCTACAGAAAAAAGACACTTCTGAGTCATATTCTTTCAAAAATTGAACTTTTAGTCAGTTTGTGTGTGAATTGGAACAAATAGGAAAGTTGTCCGGCACTTAGTTATTGTAACATTACCGATTCAGCCAATTTGAAGTGCCCATAGGTTTAGTGATTACAACTTCCTGATTTCGTTCAAACTTTCACCAGTCTGCTTCTTTGATTTTAGTGCGTTCTTTTAGAGTAGTATGCTTTGATTAAGGTTGGATTTCCGTTTAAAGACAACTCTACCTGTATCCATGGACTGAAATCATGAACCTGAGCAGACCAGGCTCCAGCATAGAGTTCTGCTCGGGGAAGATTCAATCTCGCTCTAGTGTGTGAATGTAAATAGCTAAAGGCGCTAGAAGCTGAAAGGCTTGAATTCGGGATAATTCCATCCTCCATGCCGAGAGCATAAGACATATTCGCGACCTCTGTTAAAAGATAATGTCATTGACTGTTAGATACACACATATTAGGCAAAATGGCTTGAATTGCTCATAATCATTCGTTTAGCAAGTCTATGAAATAATGACATTTACTTTCGTTAAACACCAGTAATTGTGACATATATTCGATTTATCTGATAATATTCATTTCGATGTAAGTTCGTTTCTCATGCATTTCTACTCTACAATGCATTCTTGGTTCGAAGCATGTGTTTTAATTTAGTTGTCTCTTCCGTGCAAGTGCAGTGCCAGTTCAATGTCAGTTCGGTGTCAGTTAGGTGTCAATCCGTTGTGTCTGCCTCGTGATCCGTACAGAATACCCTGTTGCAAGTCCACTTCGTTGTCAATTCAACCCATGCGGTGTCAGATCAGTGTTAGCTCGGCGTCAGTTCGGATCTGCATGGATATTATGTGGGTCAGCCACCAACCAAATCAGATCATCATATCCTTCCACGGCACGTTTCCAGCTGGGGAGTTGTAGTAGGCCTTGAGATGGTCCCTCTGCTTCTTGGCCTCTCTGGTGCCATCTAGCGCACCCAATGGACGGAAGAATTTCTACTTGGTACCAAACTCTTCGGCCTTCTCGAGGCACTGAGCCTCCGTTGTCGGGGAATGTATCAGGTCCTGGAACTCATATATAGATGGCCTGGCAGACTTCCCAGATGATCCATGTATGAGGGTCCTGTAGTCGCCCCCACTGGCTAGGCTTCTGCTAGCTCGTTGTCAGCATTTGCCACCTCCAGTGCCATAGCCATACCCAGCAGGGCGACGTCTTCTGATGCCATTTTTGCCATCTACTTGTTGATGATAAAGATGGTAGTGAGATGCTCTTTCTTCAGCAGCCAGGTTCGGAATTAACCCAAACCAAGGAAGCGCTGCCTTTCAAAAAAAAGTAGAAACGCAGCCAACTCAAGCCCCCAACATTACATCGAACCGACATAGACCCCACATTGAAGTAGAAATGAAGTGAACCCCAGCTTAAAATGCATTGTTCCGATAAAAACGCACACTCCGAAGTAAATATGCTGATCAAACGCATCCGAAGATACATAGAAGTGGCATTGAAATGACACCGATTTGAAAACGATGTATACATGCATTTATCGTATTGATATCGAAGTGATAACGAAGCGTAGGGTGCGAATGTTATTTTTCGAATCGCTATCGAAGTCACATCGAAGAAGCCCGAACTGACATTAAAATGACATCATAGAAAGCTCGCAGCTATCGAACATTCTTTGCATGCAATCTAAACCCGATGCCGTCTTGATAGATCCATTGCCATATCGAGTCTTCTTCGGATAATTCTTTTTAATTTCAATGTCATTTCGATACCATCTCGATGCCGGTTCGACGTGGATAACCGAATTAGAAACGCAACGGGAAGTTAGAAATTTAGAACATGTCCCACATTTTTCAGGCCTGTGCGCTGTCGATTCGTTACCCCGAAAACGCATGGGAAACGCACTATATCGATGTCACTTCCAATGTCAGATCCAATTCAAATCACGTAGTCCAAGACCGATTTCTCCGGTTTTCACAACGCATGGGCTCAATGCATTGGTTCGACATACCAATTTCCCTTCGTTATGGCATAATCTTGGTGAGATTTGACGGCAGAAAAAATATGAATAGGGTATCGTTACACAGGGAACAGGATACGCTTTACCATAACATAAATTTCAATGTCACAATGTATTTGACTTTTTAATCATAAGCTACCAAAGTTGGTTATACTTTTTTTAAACGCACTGTATACATTTGATTTCTAGCTGAACTTTGTGCAATTTGATGGATCACTATCAATACTGTTAAATTTGTATCATTCTTTAAGATGTTTTTAAATTTAGAGGAAATTCTGTAATTTGGCAGGTGGCTGCGACACATTATTGAACAAACCATTATTACATTACTTCGTGATGAATCTATTCATCTTACCCGCAGTTTCGTTTACTGTAACACTAACAGTGAAATTGCAATCTCCTGGGTTTCCACTTGGATATTGAATCACACACAGGACTTCCGTTGTACCGAGTTGGAATAAACTGCCCGATGGGGGATAAAAAAGAGTTGCCTTGCCTAAGTTATCTGTTGCTGAGGCGTTTGGGAAGGTGACAATTAGAGATGCTACTCCTGGTACCACATACCGAATAATATCCTCCGGACAAGTTACCACAGGCGGTGCGTTGTCATCTGATAATAAGAAAATGAGGTTGATAAATGTTTTTTTTTAAAGAGATAAAATAACCTCTTTTGGTATCTAAACACATTATATTATATGTAAACTCGTTCCTGAAAAATTATCAACGGTACATTACCAATCCGGTGAACCTCGTTAGTGCCAACATGCATTAGATAGAATAACTTAATTTGGGATGAAGGAATGAATGGTAAGCATTGAATTCGGGTCAAAAATTCCTACTCATTGTTATTTCAGTCCAAAACAATTGCTGACTGATTCGCATTGATTTTGTGAATTCGAATAGAAGAGGTGACATTGTCAAATTAGACTCTAGAAAAGGCTCTTTTACAAGCGTAATTTATGATGCTCTCTTTGTTATGATGACACAATCTTGGCTTCTTTCAAAAACTTTGTTTCAGGTAAGCCTTGTCATTAAGTCATTCAAAAGTAGTTACCAACATGTGTCCTTTGTTTGAGGTAAGTAAACTTGTGAGTTTCAGTACTGTTCGAAACAAATACCTGATGCACCTGACGCACCTTATGCATGTGAAACGGTGTAGTTGTGCACGACTGAACTTTTAAAAGGATTGAAGACCAAAGTAACTACTAATTCATGCATATAGTCTGACGCATTATTGTAAAAGAACCTTTGTCTATAGAGGTTCAGTATTGTATAACGTGTTACCATTGACGTTACGCAACTGTGATACATTGTCTTCCTTTAAGAGACATTTGACAGAAATCCTATAGAACTTAGATTATTGTAGATCATTGTAGATGATGTAGTTTGTTGTAGCTATAATGTTAACCTTACGTTGAGTCCTTAGTGACCGCATAGAAGCTTGTCGAGATATCGCATTTATTTGTAATTTACTTCACACAATTCTGTTTCTATAAATACTAGTTTCTTTTCTCTACTGTCTGTCATTGATATTTAATTTCTTACTATATATTGCTTGGGAATTTATGTTTTGCCATTTTTCTTTGTCGTTTGTTTATGTTTATTGTATTGTTTTAATGTACCAATTCTGGTCCCCATGGAAGACCAGCGGCATCGTAACGATGCCGCTGAATATGGGCTATCCAGCCGTTTATTTTATCTTGTAATTCATAATTCTATTCGTTATTGTTTTACTGAATGCATGTTGATTTTTTATACGGAAATAAAACAAACAAACAAACAAACAAACGCATATGAGGTGCATCTGTCCAACTATACAAGGAGATTTTAACGGCTCTTCTTAAAAACCCTGGTGATCAGTCATTCGTAGCAGAAAAAATATAAATAGGGTATCATTACACAGAGAAAAAGTTACGCTTAACCATAACATAAATTGCTATTTCACATTAATTATGACTATTTGATCATAAGCTACCAAAGTTGGGTATATTATAGTATTAATGACTGCTTTGAGAGAAATAGTTGTTTTTATACGCTCAAGGGAAGGTTACAATTGTGCTATTGTAACCTTCCTGAGAGCGTATAAAATAACTATTTCTCGAATATTAAAGCAGTCATTAATACTTTTATATGCCGAAAAAAGAGTCAACTTACCAATCAACTGGTAGAACAGGAATAGCAGAAATAAATACTAAATAGACTACACATAGAATCTAGTCTAGACTACGTCTCAGTACACAACAATTAATGTGTGGGACTCCACTGACTGGATTTGACAATCATATTAGACCTTACATTTCTATTTCCGTATCATTTGTACCATTCAAACAGACACCATAAACACATCAAGTAATACTAATTACTAACTTACTACTTAATATCACAAATAGTTTCCTCCAGATGTAGTTTTGGAGTACATTGTCCAGCTCCGAATTCGAAAGTTTATTTATTTACGCTATCGAGCCGGGTCTGTGTTGATAACTTGCAGGAAGTCTTCGAATATTTTCATGGAGAATTTCACGGAATTTTTGGTGTTCTCGCTGTCAGCAGAATTAATCAAGTCTTGCATTTCATCATCATCAAGAAGTTGAAATCTTGGGAGAGTTTCTTTAGCCATTTTTGCCTTGTTTGGAATTCAGTACGATCGAGATTGCCGTACGGTCGTATGCGCTGCGCTGTATTAAAAATTGGTAAATTAAGCTAGCGACCAATTCTTAGCACAAAATTAATGTAAGGTGCTCGCACAAACCAGTTTTTAACACGTAAACCAATGGGGATCGCAATAAGACTTAACTAATTTCCCGGTAACTGGAATTTTGCCGGAATTTTACCCGAGAACTATTACATGGGTTTGGCATTTTTCGTTTATTTACGGGAACGGTTAAATCCACGACAGCAAATTCGACCAATCAGATGGCTGGAGTGAGGTATATAATTTTTAACGCATTGTATAGGTATGATTCGTAGCTGGACTCTGTGTTATTTGATTCACTATCAATACTGTTAAATTTGTATAATTCATTACGATGTTTTTAAACTTAGAAGGAATTCTGTAATTTTGCAGTTGGCTGCGAACACATTATTGAACAAACCATTATAACATAACTTCGTGATGAATCTATTCATCTTACCCGCAGTTTCGTTGACACTAACAGTGAATCGGCAAGCTCCTCTGTTCCAACTTGGATCTTCAAACACGAACATGACTTCCGTTGTACCGAGTTTGAATAAACTGCCCGATGGGGGATCCACATAAACAAGAGATGCCATGCCTGAGTTATCTGTTGCTGAGGCGCTTGGGAAGGTGACAATTAGAGATGTTACTCCTGGTACCACATACCGAATAATATCCTCCGGACAAGTTACCACAGGTAGTACGTTGTCATCTGATAATAAGAAAACGAGGTTGATAAATGGCTTTTTTTTAAAGAGATAAAATAACCTCTTTTGGTATCTCAACACATTATAATAAATATGTAAAATCATTCCTGCAAAATTATCAACGGTACATTACCAATCCGGTGAACCTCGTTAGTACTAACATGCATTAGTTAGAGTAACTTAATTTGGGATGAAGGTACATATAATTTTAAGAGTTGAATTCTTACATGTGCAATGATCAGTGATCATGCAGTTTTGCATAGACTGTTTACACAAATCCTTGAGAACAATATTTTGACAGGCACAAACAGAGTGAAAGATGGGGTAAAACGCTAAAGTGCGTATCGAAGAAAAAAATGCCCAAGTTTGGTAGATTTTTATTTAAAAGTTATAACCTTTGCAACCTTGAATTATATTTCATGTGAAAGAATTTTTCTTAGTCATAAATCTGCTGCCACGGGTGACTGAGCAGCGGACTTGTCAAAACAAATATTGTTAAAGATCTTTTACCAAACTTACGTTGAAGGAATGAATGATAAGCAAATAATCCGGGTCAAAAATTCCTACTCATTGTTATTTCAGTCCAAAACAATTGCTGACTGATTCGCATTGATTTTGTGCATTTGGATAGAAGAGGTGACATTGTCAAATTAGACTCCAGAAAAGGCTCTTTTACAAGCAAAATTTATGATGCTCTCTTTGTTATGATGACACAATCTTGGCTTTAAAAACTTTGTTTCAGGTAAGCCTTGTCATTAAGTCATTCGAAATGGACAAAGTTTATTTGGGATGCTATTATTTTTTAATGAAAAATACCGCCAACTGCTTTGGTAGTTACCAACATATGTTCTTTTTGCATTTACCAATTCTCTGAGGTAAGTAAACCTGTGAGTTTCAGTCAGGGGCGGATCCAGCCGGCGGCAAGGGAGGGCCTAAAGGGGCCCACTTCGTGCGAAAATTTGAAAATCGTGCCGGTCGATTTTTCGCTCAGTGGGGATAGTGAGCAAAAAAAAAAATTTTGGCACCCGAAAAGGAAGGGTAATTTTTTCTACCACCACCCCTTGGGCGCCAGGAGTAGTGAGCACAAATTTTTTTGGCACCCGAAAAGGGAGGGGCCCAACTTCTTTTTTTAAAAGGGTGTTTTTACCTGTTTTTTTCTAGGGAGGGGCCGGACCCCCGGCCCTCCCTGATCCGCCACTGGTTTCAGTACTGTTCGAAACAAATACCTTATCCACCTGACGCACCTTATGCATATGAAACTGTGCGATGGAAAAGTGAACAGGGAGATCATTATCATGGGACAAGAAATTTTAGCAGACTGTTTACAATAATTGAAGGTTAACCCGTAGATTGAAACAAGGTCTAGTGAAATATTAGATACATCGGATTGCTATGAATAATGAGGCACTGAGAAATGAGGCAGAATTTAACTTTTAAGAGGATTGAAGACCAAAGTAAAGCTATGGTCACAACTCAGAGCGGCGACCGACCGATTTGTAGCCTGCTCGGTCGCCGCTGGAATTTAGGCATCGCCCAACGATTTTTGGAGAAGTAGAGCAGGCTGTAGAGCCCCAGCGATGACTGGGCGGTGCCCTGTCGATTTCCCGTTGGTCGCCGGTCGATTTTAGGTCAAAACTGGGCGAAATCGGGAGCTTCTCCGCGCGGCGTCCCGGGAGTGACCGACTGATCTCCCAGCAGCGACCGGGGGCGACAACTCGGCAGACTTTGACCTAGCGGCTTCGATTTTTGACCTAAATCGCTCGACGGCGAACGCTCGATAAGGTATTTAGCGTATTTAGCGTATTTTGGGCGGTGAGTGAAAGTGAACAGACGCCGCCCGAAATTGGCTAAAAACTCGCCGCCCGGCCGCCGAGCAGGCTACTTTTTAGGGTTGTGACCACAGCTTAACTACTAACACATGCATATGGCCTGACCCACATTAGGTGCATCTGCCTAATTTTGATTTTGACGGCCCTTCTTACAAACCCTGGTGATCAGTCATTCGTGGCAGAAATAGGGTATCATTACACAGAGATAAAGTTACGCTTATCTATAACATGAATTGCTATATCACATTAATTATGACTGTTTGATCATAAGCTACCAAAGTAGCACACACTGTATAGGCTTGATTTGTAGCTTGACTCTGCAGGTTCGTTGACTGTAACATTAACGGTGAATCGGCAAGCTCCTGAGTTCCCACTTGGATCTTCAAACACGTACTGGACTTTGGTTGTACCAAGTTGGAATAAACTACCCGATGGTCGGTTCACATTAACAAGAGATGCCATGCCCGAGTTATCTGTTGCTGAGGCGTTTGGGTAGGTGACAATCAGAGATGTTACTCCTTGTTCCACATACCGAATTATATCCTCTGGACAAGTCACCACAGGCGGTTCGTCATCATCTGTTAATGAGTTCAAAAGTTGGTCGAAAAATGTATTTGTTTTAAGGAAATTGGATGGTTATTTCTGAAGACCCACATGGTACGAGACCGTTGGTACGTGATCGACGCCCCACGGGAACAACGCTACGCAAGATCGACCAACCACAGGATTGAATAAGAAAAGAATTCGATAATTAAAAGTCGATTATCGACCGCGGCGCATGAGACCGTCAGCTCACAAGACCAACTCTTTTTGCCTTATGTACTTATATACCTGTATTTTATGAGTCTCGTGGGCTCTCAGTCATGTGAACCCTAAACAGAGTTTTCAGAAGGGCGACGAACCGATATTGTTTGCCTAGTGGACTTTAACCAAAAACTGTACATGGTAAATATTAAACCAAGGCCCTAAAGGTTTGATGAATTTGCTCAACTTACCCGCGGTTCCGTTGACTGTAACATTGAAATGGCAACTTCCTACGTTCCCACTTGATCTTCAAACACGTACTGGACTCCGGTTGTACCGAGTTGAAATAAACTACCCGATGGAGGTTTGACATGACTCAGATATGCCTTGCCTGAGTTATCCGTGGCTGAGGCGTTTGGGTAGGTGACATTCAGAGACGTTACTCCTGGTACCACATACCGAATAATATCCACTGGACAGGTTACCACAGGCCGTTCGTCATCATCTGTTAATGAGTTCATAAAGTTGCTCGAAAATGTATTTGTCAAAAGGAAATTGCATGGTTATTTCAGTAGACCGACATGGTACGAGACTGATGGTTCGAGATCGACGGCCAACGGGAACAACGGTACGCAAGACAGACCAACCACAGGAATAAATAAGTAAAGAATTCGATAAAGTCTATTATCGACCACGGCGCATGAGACCGTCAGCCAACAAGACAATCTTGTTTTCCCTTATGTACTTATATACCTGTATTTTATGAGTCTCGTGGGCTCTCAGTCATGTGAACCCTAAAAGAGCTTTCAGAAGGCCGACGAACCGATATTGTTTGCCTAGTGGACTTTAACCAAAAACTGTACATGGTAAATATTAAACCAAGGCCCTAAAGGTTTGATGAATTTGCTCAACTTACCCGCGGTTCCGTTGACTGTAACATTGAAATGGCAACTTCCTACGTTCCCACTTGGATCTTCAAACACGTACTGGACTCCGGTTGTACCGAGTTGAAATAAACTACCCGATGGAGGTTTCACATGACTCAGATATGCCTTGCCTGAGTTATCCGTGGCTGAGGCGTTTGGGTAGGTGACATTCAGAGATGTTACTCCTGGTACCACATACCGAATAATATCCACTGGACAGGTTACCACAGGCCGTTCGTCATCATCTGTTAATGAGTTCATAAAGTTGCTCGAAAATGTATTTGTCAAAAGGAAATTGCATGGTTATTTCAGTAGACCGACATGGTACGAGACTGATGGTACGAGATCGACGGCCAACGGGAACAACGGTACGCAAGACAGACCAACCACAGGAATAAATAAGTAAAGAATTCGATAAAGTCTATTATCGACCACGGCGCATGAGACCGTCAGCCAACAAGACAATCTTGTTTTCCTTATGTACTTATATACCTGTATTTTATGAGTCTCGTGGGCTCTCAGTCATGTGAACCCTAAAAAGAGTTTTCAGAAGGCCGACGAACCGATATTGTTTGCCTAGTGGACTTTAACCAAAAACTGTACATGGTAAATATTAAACCAAGGCCCTAAAGGTTTGATGAATTTGCTCAACTTACCCGCGGTTCCGTTGACTGTAACATTGAAATGGCAACTTCCTACGTTCCCACTTGGATCTTCAAACACGTACTGGACTTTGGTTGTACCAAGTTGGAATAAACTACCCGATGGTCGGTTCACATTAACAAGAGATGCCATGCCCGAGTTATCTGTTGCTGAGGCGTTTGGGTAGGTGACAATCAGAGATGTTACTCCTTGTTCCACATACCGAATTATATCCTCTGGACAAGTCACCACAGGCGGTTCGTCATCATCTGTTAATGAGTTCATAAAGTTGCTCGAAAATGTATTTGTCAAAAGGAAATTGCATGGTTATTTCAGTAGACCGACATGGTACGAGACTGATGGTACGAGATCGACGGCCAACGGGAACAACGGTACGCAAGACAGACCAACCACAGGAATAAATAAGTAAAGAATTCGATAAAGTCTATTATCGACCACGGCGCATGAGACCGTCAGCCAACAAGACAATCTTGTTTTCCCTTATGTACTTATATACCTGTATTTTATGAGTCTCGTGGGCTCTCAGTCATGTGAACCCTAAAAGAGTTTTCAGAAGGGCGACGAACCGATATTGTTTGCCTAGTGGACTTTAACCAAAAACTGTACATGGTAAATATTAAACCAAGGCCCTAAAGGTTTGATGAATTTGCTCAACTTACCCGCGGTTCCGTTGACTGTAACATTGAAATGGCAACTTCCTACGTTCCCACTTGGATCTTCAAACACGTACTGGACTCCGGTTGTACCGAGTTGAAATAAACTACCCGATGGAGGTTTGACATGACTCAGATATGCCTTGCCTGAGTTATCCGTGGCTGAGGCGTTTGGGTAGGTGACATTCAGAGACGTTACTCCTGGTACCACATACCGAATAATATCCACTGGACAGGTTACCACAGGCCGTTCGTCATCATCTGTTAATGAGTTCATAAAGTTGCTCGAAAATGTATTTGTCAAAAGGAAATTGCATGGTTATTTCAGTAGACCGACATGGTACGAGACTGATGGTACGAGATCGACGGCCAACGGGAACAACGGACGGAAGACAGACCAACCACAGGAATAAATAAGTAAAGAATTCGATAAAGTCTATTATCGACCACGGCGCATGAGACCGTCAGCCAACAAGACAATCTTGTTTTCCCTTATGTACTTATATACCTGTATTTTATGAGTCTCGTGGGCTCTCAGTCATGTGAACCCTAAAAGAGTTTTCAGAAGGCCGACGAACCGATATTGTTTGCCTAGTGGACTTTAACCAAAAACTGTACATGGTAAATATTAAACCAAGGCCCTAAAGGTTTGATGAATTTGCTCAACTTACCCGCGGTTCCGTTGACTGTAACATTGAAATGGCAACTTCCTACGTTCCCACTTGGATCTTCAAACACGTACTGGACTCCGGTTGTACCGAGTTGAAATAAACTACCCGATGGAGGTTTCACATGACTCAGATATGCCTTGCCTGAGTTATCCGTGGCTGAGGCGTTTGGGTAGGTGACATTCAGAGACGTTACTCCTGGTACCACATACCGAATAATATCCACTGGACAGGTTACCACAGGCCGTTCGTCATCATCTGTTAATGAGTTCATAAAGTTGCTCGAAAATGTATTTGTCAAAGGAAATTGCATGGTTATTTCAGTAGACCGACATGGTACGAGACTGATGGTACGAGATCGACGGCCAACGGGAACAACGGTACGCAAGACAGACCAACCACAGGAATAAATAAGTAAAGAATTCGATAAAGTCTATTATCGACCACGGCGCATGAGACCGTCAGCCAACAAGACAATCTTGTTTTCCCTTATGTACTTATATACCTGTATTTTATGAGTCTCGTGGGCTCTCAGTCATGTGAACCCTAAAAGAGTTTTCAGAAGGCCGACGAACCGATATTGTTTGCCTAGTGGACTTTAACCAAAAACTGTACATGGTAAATATTAAACCAAGGCCCTAAAGGTTTGATGAATTTGCTCAACTTACCCGCGGTTCCGTTGACTGTAACATTGAAATGGCAACTTCCTACGTTCCCACTTGGATCTTCAAACACGTACTGGACTTTGGTTGTACCAAGTTGGAATAAACTACCCGATGGAGGTTCACATTAACAAGAGATGCCATGCCTGAGTTATCTGTTGCTGAGGCGTTTGGGTAGGTGACAATCAGAGATGTTACTCCTGGTTCCACATACCGAATTATATCCTCTGGACAAGTCACCACAGGCGGTTCGTCATCATCTGTTAATGAGTTCAAAAGTTGGTCGAAAATGTATTTGTTTTAAGGAAATTGGATGGTTATTTCTGAAGACCCACATGGTACGAGACCGTTGGTACGTGATCGACGCCCACGGGAACAACGCTACGCAAGATCGACCAACCACAGGATTGAATAAGAAAAGAATTCGATAATTAAAAGTCGATTATCGACCGCGGCGCATGAGACCGTCAGCTCACAAGACCAACTCTTTTTGCCTTATGTACTTATATACCTGTATTTTATGAGTCTCGTGGGCTCTCAGTCATGTGAACCCTAAACAGAGTTTTCAGAAGGGCGACGAACCGATATTGTTTGCCTAGTGGACTTTAACCAAAAACTGTACATGGTAAATATTAAACCAAGGCCCTAAAGGTTTGATGAATTTGCTCAACTTACCCGCGGTTCCGTTGACTGTAACATTGAAATGGCAACTTCCTACGTTCCCACTTGGATCTTCAAACACGTACTGGACTCCGGTTGTACCGAGTTGAAATAAACTACCCGATGGAGGTTTGACATGACTCAGATATGCCTTGCCTGAGTTATCCGTGGCTGAGGCGTTTGGGTAGGTGACATTCAGAGACGTTACTCCTGGTACCACATACCGAATAATATCCACTGGACAGGTTACCACAGGCCGTTCGTCATCATCTGTTAATGAGTTCATAAAGTTGCTCGAAAATGTATTTGTCAAAAGGAAATTGCATGGTTATTTCAGTAGACCGACATGGTACGAGACTGATGGTACGAGATCGACGGCCAACGGGAACAACGGTACGGAAGACAGACCAACCACAGGAATAAATAAGTAAAGAATTCGATAAAGTCTATTATCGACCACGGCGCATGAGACCGTCAGCCAACAAGACAATCTTGTTTTCCCTTATGTACTTATATACCTGTATTTTATGAGTCTCGTGGGCTCTCAGTCATGTGAACCCTAAAGAGTTTTCAGAAGGCCGACGAACCGATATTGTTTGCCTAGTGGACTTTAACCAAAAACTGTACATGGTAAATATTAAACCAAGGCCCTAAAGGTTTGATGAATTTGCTCAACTTACCCGCGGTTCCGTTGACTGTAACATTGAAATGGCAACTTCCTACGTTCCCACTTGGATCTTCAAACACGTACTGGACTCCGGTTGTACCGAGTTGAAATAAACTACCCGATGGAGGTTTGACATGACTCAGATATGCCTTGCCTGAGTTATCCGTGGCTGAGGCGTTTGGGTAGGTGACATTCAGAGACGTTACTCCTGGTACCACATACCGAATAATATCCACTGGACAGGTTACCACAGGCCGTTCGTCATCATCTGTTAATGAGTTCATAAAGTTGCTCGAAAATGTATTTGTCAAAAGGAAATTGCATGGTTATTTCAGTAGACCGACATGGTACGAGACTGATGGTACGAGATCGACGGCCAACGGGAACAACGGTACGGAAGACAGACCAACCACAGGAATAAATAAGTAAAGAATTCGATAAAGTCTATTATCGACCACGGCGCATGAGACCGTCAGCCAACAAGACAATCTTGTTTTCCCTTATGTACTTATATACCTGTATTTTATGAGTCTCGTGGGCTCTCAGTCATGTGAACCCTAAAAGAGTTTTCAGAAGGCCGACGAACCGATATTGTTTGCCTAGTGGACTTTAACCAAAAACTGTACATGGTAAATATTAAACCAAGGCCCTAAAGGTTTGATGAATTTGCTCAACTTACCCGCGGTTCCGTTGACTGTAACATTGAAATGGCAACTTCCTACGTTCCCACTTGGATCTTCAAACACGTACTGGACTCCGGTTGTACCGAGTTGAAATAAACTACCCGATGGAGGTTTGACATGACTCAGATATGCCTTGCCTGAGTTATCCGTGGCTGAGGCGTTTGGGTAGGTGACATTCAGAGACGTTACTCCTGGTACCACATACCGAATAATATCCACTGGACAGGTTACCACAGGCCGTTCGTCATCATCTGTTAATGAGTTCATAAAGTTGCTCGAAAATGTATTTGTCAAAAGGAAATTGCATGGTTATTTCAGTAGACCGACATGGTACGAGACTGATGGTACGAGATCGACGGCCAACGGGAACAACGGTACGCAAGACAGACCAACCACAGGAATAAATAAGTAAAGAATTCGATAAAGTCTATTATCGACCACGGCGCATGAGACCGTCAGCCAACAAGACAATCTTGTTTTCCTTATGTACTTATATACCTGTATTTTATGAGTCTCGTGGGCTCTCAGTCATGTGAACCCTAAAAGAGTTTTCAGAAGGCCGACGAACCGATATTGTTTGCCTAGTGGACTTTAACCAAAAACTGTACATGGTAAATATTAAACCAAGGCCCTAAAGGTTTGATGAATTTGCTCAACTTACCCGCGGTTCCGTTGACTGTAACATTGAAATGGCAACTTCCTACGTTCCCACTTGGATCTTCAAACACGTACTGGACTCCGGTTGTACCGAGTTGAAATAAACTACCCGATGGAGGTTTGACATGACTCAGATATGCCTTGCCTGAGTTATCCGTGGCTGAGGCGTTTGGGTAGGTGACATTCAGAGATGTTACTCCTGGTACCACATACCGAATAATATCCACTGGACAGGTTACCACAGGCCGTTCGTCATCATCTGTTAATGAGTTCATAAAGTTGCTCGAAAATGTATTTGTCAAAGGAAATTGCATGGTTATTTCAGTAGACCGACATGGTACGAGACTGATGGTACGAGATCGACGGCCAACGGGAACAACGGTACGCAAGACAGACCAACCACAGGAATAAATAAGTAAAGAATTCGATAAAGTCTATTATCGACCACGGCGCATGAGACCGTCAGCCAACAAGACAATCTTGTTTTCCCTTATGTACTTATATACCTGTATTTTATGAGTCTCGTGGGCTCTCAGTCATGTGAACCCTAAAAGAGTTTTCAGAAGGCCGACGAACCGATATTGTTTGCCTAGTGGACTTTAACCAAAAACTGTACATGGTAAATATTAAACCAAGGCCCTAAAGGTTTGATGAATTTGCTCAACTTACCCGCGGTTCCGTTGACTGTAACATTGAAATGGCAACTTCCTACGTTCCCACTTGGATCTTCAAACACGTACTGGACTCTGGTTGTACCGAGTTGGAATAAACTACCCGATGGAGGTTTGACATGACAAGATATGCCTTGCCTGAGTTATCCGTTGCTGAGGCGTTTGGGTAGGTGACAATCAGAGATGTTACTCCTGGTACCACATACCGAATAATATCCTCTGGACAAGTTACCACAGGCCGTTCGTCATCATCTGTTAATGAGTTCATAAAGTTGGTCGAAAATGTATTTGTTTTAAGGAAATTGCATGGTTATTTCAGTAGACCGACATGGTACGAGACTGATGGTACGAGATCGACGCCCCAACGGGAACAACGGTACGCAAGACAGACCAACCACAGGAATAAATAAGTAAAGAATTCGATAAAGTCGATTATCGACCACGGCGCATGAGACCGTCAGCTCACAAGACAACTTTTGCCTTATGTACTTATATACCTGTATTTTATGAGTCTCGTGGGCTCTCAGTCATGTGAACCCTAAAAGAGTTTTCAGAAGGGCGACGAACCGATATTGTTTGCCTAGTGGACTTTAACCAAAACTGTACATGGTAAATATTAAACCAAGGCCCTAAAGGTTTGATGAATTTGCTCAACTTACCCGCGGTTCCGTTGACTGTAACATTGAAATGGCAACTTCCTACGTTCCCACTTGGATCTTCAAACACGTACTGGACTCCGGTTGTACCGAGTTGAAATAAACTACCCGATGGAGGTTTGACATGACTCAGATATGCCTTGCCTGAGTTATCCGTGGCTGAGGCGTTTGGGTAGGTGACATTCAGAGACGTTACTCCTGGTACCACATACCGAATAATATCCACTGGACAGGTTACCACAGGCCGTTCGTCATCATCTGTTAATGAGTTCATAAAGTTGCTCGAAAATGTATTTGTCAAAAGGAAATTGCATGGTTATTTCAGTAGACCGACATGGTACGAGACTGATGGTACGAGATCGACGGCCAACGGGAACAACGGTACGGAAGACAGACCAACCACAGGAATAAATAAGTAAAGAATTCGATAAAGTCTATTATCGACCACGGCGCATGAGACCGTCAGCCAACAAGACAATCTTGTTTTCCTTATGTACTTATATACCTGTATTTTATGAGTCTCGTGGGCTCTCAGTCATGTGAACCCTAAAAGAGTTTTCAGAAGGCCGACGAACCGATATTGTTTGCCTAGTGGACTTTAACCAAAAACTGTACATGGTAAATATTAAACCAAGGCCCTAAAGGTTTGATGAATTTGCTCAACTTACCCGCGGTTCCGTTGACTGTAACATTGAAATGGCAACTTCCTACGTTCCCACTTGGATCTTCAAACACGTACTGACTCCGGTTGTACCGAGTTGAAATAAACTACCCGATGGAGGTTTGACATGACTCAGATATGCCTTGCCTGAGTTATCCGTGGCTGAGGCGTTTGGGTAGGTGACATTCAGAGATGTTACTCCTGGTACCACATACCGAATAATATCCACTGGACAGGTTACCACAGGCCGTTCGTCATCATCTGTTAATGAGTTCATAAAGTTGCTCGAAAATGTATTTGTCAAAAGGAAATTGCATGGTTATTTCAGTAGACCGACATGGTACGAGACTGATGGTACGAGATCGACGGCCAACGGGAACAACGGAACGGAAGACAGACCAACCACAGGAATAAATAAGTAAAGAATTCGATAAAGTCTATTATCGACCACGGCGCATGAGACCGTCAGCCAACAAGACAATCTTGTTTTCCTTATGTACTTATATACCTGTATTTTATGAGTCTCGTGGGCTCTCAGTCATGTGAACCCTAAAAAGAGCTTTCAGAAGGCCGACGAACCGATATTGTTTGCCTAGTGGACTTTAACCAAAACTGTACATGGTAAATATTAAACCAAGGCCCTAAAGGTTTGATGAATTTGCTCAACTTACCCGCGGTTCCGTTGACTGTAACATTGAAATGGCAACTTCCTACGTTCCCACTTGGATCTTCAAACACGTACTGGACTCCGGTTGTACCGAGTTGAAATAAACTACCTGATGGAGGTTTGACATGACTCAGATATGCCTTGCCTGAGTTATCCGTTGCTGAGGCGTTTGGGTAGGTGACATTCAGAGATGTTACTCCTGGTACCACATACCGAATAATATCCACTGGACAGGTTACCACAGGCCGTTCGTCATCATCTGTTAATGAGTTCATAAAAAGTGCCTCGAAAATGTATTTGTCAAAAGGAAATTGCATGGTTATTTCAGTAGACCGGGACATGGTACGAGACTGATGGCAGAGATCGACGGCCAATGGGAACAACGGTACGGAAGACAGACCAACCACAGGAATAAATATAAAGAATTCGATAAAGTCTATTATCGACCACGGCGCATGAGACTGTCAGCCAACAAGACAATCTTGTTTTCCTTATGTACTTATATACCTGTATTTTATGAGTCTCGTGGGCTCTCAGTCATGTGAACTCCTAAAAGAGTTTTCAGAAGGCCGACGAACCGATATTGTTTGCCTAGTGGACTTTAACCAAAAACTGTACATGGTAAATATTAAACCATCGCCCTATAGGTTTGATGAATTTGCTCAACTTACCCGCGGTTCCGTTGACTGTAACATTGAAATGGCAACTTCCTACGTTCCCACTTGGATCTTCAAACACGTACTGGACTCTGGTTGTACCGAGTTGGAATAAACTACCCGATGGAGGTTTGACATGACTCAGATATGCCTTGCCTGAGTTATCCGTTGCTGAGGCGTTTGGAAAGGTGACATTCAGAGATGTTACTCCTGGTACCACATACCGAATAATATCCTCTGGACAAGTTACCACAGGCCGTTCGTCATCATCTGTTAATGAGTTCATGAAGTTGTTCGAAATGTATGTCTAAAGGAAATTGCATGGTTATTTCAGTAGACCGACATGTTAGGAGATCGACGGCCAACAGGAACAAACGACCAACCACAGGAATAAATAAGAAAATAATTTGATAAAGTCGATTATCGACCGCGGCGCATGAGACCGTCAGCCCACAAGACCAACTC
>CP137675.1:17188812-17215703 GCA_037976565.1 Mesocentrotus franciscanus | reverse complement strand
CGACATGGTACGAGACTGATGGTACGAGATCGACGGCCAACGGGAACAACGGTACGGAAGACAGACCAACCACAGGAATAAATAAGTAAAGAATTCGATAAAGTCTATTATCGACCACGGCGCATGAGACCGTCAGCCAACAAGACAATCTTGTTTTCCCTTATGTACTTATATACCTGTATTTTATGAGTCTCGTGGGCTCTCAGTCATGTGAACCCTAAAAGAGTTTTCAGAAGGCCGACGAACCGATATTGTTTGCCTAGTGGACTTTAACCAAAAACTGTACATGGTAAATATTAAACCAAGGCCCTAAAGGTTTGATGAATTTGCTCAACTTACCCGCGGTTCCGTTGACTGTAACATTGAAATGGCAACTTCCTACGTTCCCACTTGGATCTTCAAACACGTACTGGACTCTGGTTGTACCGAGTTGGAATAAACTACCCGATGGAGGTTTGACATGACTCAGATATGCCTTGCCTGAGTTATCCGTTGCTGAGGCGTTTAGGTAGGTGACATTCAGAGATGTTACTCCTGGTACCACATACCGAATAATATCCACTGGACAGGTTACCACAGGCCGTTCGTCATCATCTGTTAATGAGTTCATGAAGTTGTTCGAAAATGTATGTCTAAAGGAAATTGCATGGTTATTTCAGTAGACCGACATGGTAGGAGATCGACGGCCAACAGGAACAACGACCAACCATAGGAATAAATAAGAAAAGAATTCGATAAAGTCGATTATCGACCGAGGCGCATGAGACCGTCAGCCCACAAGACCAACTCTTTTTGCCTTATGTACTTCTATACCTGTGTTTTATCAGTCTCGTAGGCTCTCAGTCAAGTGAACCCTAAAAAGAGTTGTCAGAAGGCCGACGAACCGTTATTGTTGGCCTCGTGGGCTTTAGCCGAACATAGACATGGTAAATATAAAACCATCGCCCTATAGGTTTGATGAATTTGCTCAACTTACCCGCGGTTCCGTTGACCGTAACATTGAAATGGCAACTTCCTACGTTCCCACTTGGATCTTCAAACACGTACTGGACTCCGGTTGTACCGAGTTGGAATAAACTACCCGATGGAGGTTTGACATGACTCAGATATGCCTTGCCTGAGTTATCCTTTGCTGAGGCGTTTGGGTAGATGACATTCAGAGATGTGACTCCTGGTACCACATACCTAATCATATCCTCTGGACAAGTTACCACAGGCCGTTCGTCATCATCTGTTAATGAGTTCATGAAGTTGTCCGAAAATGTATGTCTAAAGGAAATTGCATGGTTATTTCAGTAATATTAAACCATCGCCCTATAGGTTTGATGAATTTGCTCAACTTACCCGCGGTTCCGTTGACTGTAACATTGAAATGGCAACTTCCTACGTTCCCACTTGGATCTTCAAACACGTACTGGACTCCGGTTGTACCGAGTTGGAATAAACTACCCGATGGAGGTTTGACATGACTCAGATATGCCTTGCCTGAGTTATCCGTTGCTGAGGCGTTTGGAAAGGTGACATTCAGAGATGTTACTCCTGGTACCACATACCGAATCATATCCTCTGGACAAGTTACCACAGGCTGTTCGTCATCATCTGTTAATGAGTTCATGAAGTTGTTCGAAATGTATGTCTAAAGGAAATTGCATGGTTATTTCAGTAGACCGACATGTTAGGAGATCGACGGCCCACAGGAACAACGGTACGCAAGACCGACCAACCACAGGAATAAATAAGAAAATAATTTGATAAAGTCGATTATCGACCGCGGCGCATGAGACCGTCAGCCCCCAAGACCAACTCTTTTTGCCTTATGTACTTCTATACCTGTGTTTTATCAGTCTCGTGGGCTCTCAGTCAAGTGAACCCTAAAAAGAGTTTTCAGAAGGCCGACGAACCGATATTGTAGGCCTCGTGGGCTTTAGCCGAAAATTGTACATGGTAAATATTAAACCATCGCCCTATAGGTTTGATGAATTTGCTCAACTTACCGGCGGTTCCGTTGACTGTAACAGTGAAATGGCAACTTCCTACGTTCCCACTTGGATCTTCAAACACGTACTGGACTCCGGTTGTGCCGAGTTGGAATAAACTACCCGATGGAGGTTTGACATGACTCAGAGATGCCTTGCCTGAGTTATCCGTTGCTGAGTCGTTTGGGTAGGTGACAATAAGAGATGTTACTCCTGGTACCACATACCGAATAATATCCTCTGGACAAGTTACCACAGGCCGTTCGTGATCATCTGTTAATGAGTTCATAACGTTTTTCGAAAGTTCATTTATTTATTTCGTCATCATCTGATAATTAAAAGAAGGAGGTTTTTTTTAAACGAAGTGTCAATAAAGTGGATATACCAATTTGCTCTATAGATTATGGAATTAATCTAGGGAAATATGTTTGATCCAATATTGGGCAGAATGGGTATCATTATTTAGAGGATGTGTCTAGTGTGATAATCTAGGGAACAAATCATCGGACTATAAAACACATGGTACGGGGATGGAATCCCTGCCACGAAACTACTGTCCTTTGAAAAACAACGACATTACATGTCCTACCCTCATCAATGAGCTTCTGGGCAGGAATTGTTTTGAAAAAGTTGCAGGACATGGCCAAAAAGTCGACATTGTACTTCAGTGATCTGGTTATGCGGATCTAAGGGTGCGTTCAAGCGATTCTTTGAAGCTAGAATCACAAACATGAATCACAAATCAAAACGCCGTTAAAAACACGGTTACTGCGGGAGAGCGTTCAAGCGATTTTTCATCGACGCTGATTCTCGCTCATTTCAAGCCCCGCCACTGCTCATCACACAACTTCGCCGCGTGCTTTCTGCCTGTGTTTACGGCCGACTGTCGGTCAAACCGGAAGCAGGCCAGGATAATGACGTCATATAATCATGATTGCGATCTCCGTTCGTGATTCTGCAGAATCATGATACAAAACGCATCTTTTTCAGCATTTCATGTTTGTGTTTTTAAACACGTTTATTTTTACGACCAACGAAAAATCGTTGAACGCAACCGTGTTTTAAACTAAACGTCTTTGAAAACCGTGATTTTAGGGTGAAAAGGTGTCGATTGAACGCACCCTAAAGTGGTCAAGAATTGTAGCGATTGTAAAACACTTTGTTGGAGATGCGGTGTGGCCATCGAATACCAATGAGTTGCCTTAGTTGTTTTCAGCGGAAAGAGTCCAGTTATATCTTTTGTCTTGGTGAAATCTCATGTTAGTCGGGTCAATATAGTGTTTGACCCCCCCAAATTGCAACAAAAGGTTTTCAACGGCTTCCGGTAGTGTTTGACTTCAGGAACATACTGAAAATCTAAGAAAATCGGATCCCCGGAAAGTGGTTATTTTTAAAATGGCGTTCAAGATGGCCGCCAGTACATTAGAGTAGCCATAAATTATTGTATATCCATATATTAACAATGTGATTTCGGTGTCTATACTTAGATTTTTTGGGGTCGAAGAATCCATTCATACAACTTACAACTGTCAATGGGTTATGGCCACCAGGAAACCTGGAAATACAAGATGGCGTTCCTACCAGAACCCATCCAACACCTGGGTGGGGAGTGGCAAATGTAGATCGATGGCTTGCCTAAGGACATTAGTGCCCCGATGGGACTCGACCCCATGCACTGTGTATTTCCAGTATACGGCTTATACAACCCAACTACGACACGTCTACCCCTTCTCCCATTTGTCTAGTCTCTTTTTTCAGTTAAAAATGATCGTAAAAAAAGTATTGGCAGTTTTTTTTGTGTGTGTTGAATGTTCATCAGCTCCGCGATGTAGCAATATTTGTTAGGCTAAAATTTTGACCTAAACAAAGAAGGGGCTATACAAAAACAAGGGAAACGCTCGCGGAGGTCTCGCCTGCATTGCGTAATTCAATATGATGAAAAAATGAGGTTGGGACATTATTTAAAGGCAGGGTGGCCCATTAGCAGGCGCCCAAAATGAAATCCTCTGAATATGATCAGCATTTTGAGGTGAATATTGACTAAGAATCATCAGAAGAATTATTTACTTTTATTTGTACCAAGATTGAGAACTTTCATGAAATATGAACGAATAACAAAAATTGATTCATTAATTGTGAAAAACATAATCCAAGTCTACTGACCTAAAATGACCTTTGACCTTGACTTTGTGACCTGGAATTTGTGTCATATGATTCGTGATACTTGATTAGCCTTGGGTATAAGTTTCATGGAATTTGAACAAACACTTTTGAAATTATGCTAAAATGTCGATGGCACAACAAAGTCTAAGTTTGCCGACCTGAAATGACATTTGACCTTGACTTTGTCACCTAAAAGACTAATCACATGATTGGTGATACTCGATAACCCTTATGTTCAAGTTACATGGAATAGGAATGTATACTTTCAAAGTTATGATAAAAATTCAAAATCTGAACCTGATGCCACACCATAGTCTAAGTTTGTTGACCGGAAATGACATTTGACCTAGATTTAGTGACCTGAAATTCTACTCGCATGATTGGGGATACTTGATAACCCTTTAGTCTAAGTTTCATTGAATATTAACTTATACTTGAGGTTAAGTTTATGATGATGATGCCACAACATAGTATAAGTTTGTTGACCTGAAATGACCTTTGACCTTGACGTTGCGACCTGAAATTCTCCTCACATGATTGGGAATACTTGATAACCCTATAGTCCAATTTTCATTGAATAAGAACTTATACTTTCAAAATTATATTACAAATTCAAAAAACTTAACCTCAGGTTAGGTTTTAATATTGACGCCGCCGCTGTCACCGGAAAAGCGGCGCCTATGTCTAGCTTTTTGCCACGCAGGCGAGACAAAAAATGAAAATATTGTTTTGTGTATAGGCCGTTTTTATATATATATATATTTTTTTGTCAAAGAAAAATGCAATGCCGTAGCCAGAAATTGGGATTTTCTTACATTCATTGCAATGTTTCCCCTGAACTCCAGCTGGACAGTGGCATTTATATCCTTCCATAGTTTCCTCACACCAGCCGTTTTCACAGGGATTCCTTTCACAATCTGGGAAATGAAAAGAGGAGGTGTAAAATCAAGATAAAATCGTTGATAGCAAAAGCAATTCATTCATCCTAATCCATCTGGAGAGGACATTTTTCCTGAAAAGGGAAATCGTTCTGTTGAAAAGGGGAAATGGCTGTTCTGATTCCCTCGTGTATAAATTGTTCTGTTTAATACATGTATGTCCATTATACATTGAGATAAAAAAAAACATCATATCCGATGTGAATACACGAAGTAAAAAAATCCCCTACTCTTGCCCCTCGGCAGCAGTTTTAAGGCCGTAAATATTCAAAAAAGCACCTTAAAAATGTGATATCATCCCTTTTACGTAATATTATTTTAGATATTTTAAACTTGTGCCCCTCGGTGGGAAGACGAACCTGGATTCGATCATGTGCTAGACAGCTATATACTTCGTTCGTGTTCAATTAATAATTAGTCTTTGTGGCCATCAATCTGACTGAAATATAAAAAAAATCAATTATCCTGCATAATTTATTGGAGAAGCGTGGTTAATAGGTATTTTGGAGATATACTGATGATGCTCTAAAAGGGTTACAAGCATTTCATGAAAAAAAGATTACATGATATTTTTCTGAACTTTTTGTTTTTTTTTCCGTTTATGGAGTAAAAAGGTTTTAGTATCATATGAGATTATTTCCAATCGTAACCTGTCTTCGAAACATTTTTTCCTCGTGAACATGATAAAAAAACATATAAAAGACAGAATTCTTTCTTTATTGGCCAAGGAATTTTCTCAAATTTGCTGACTTTTTCCCCAACTAAAAAAAACGAACCCATTTCCCCCCTAATTCCCAGAATAGGTAGGAACCTTTTAATATAATGTACAGTGGAGTGGTGTTGAAGGAAATAGGCAATTTATCGTTACAAAACCAAATTTAATGCAGACGTCTTTGTGAGGTGCCTCGATACGAATTATTTCATTTACCTCTTACGAATTATTGTATTTCAATAGCCAAAATGCGAATATTATGGCTTTCCCTACATAAGAACACGTAATATATATTATTTGCATTGTGACTTCTGATTCGTAACAGGTGAATGAAATAGTTCGTATCAAGGCTATTCACAAAGACGGATGCATTAAATTTAGTGACATTACGAAATTGGCCTGTTGTAAGGGCTTTAAATGCGGGATTTTAAACCTGCAAATTACCTGCTCCGCAGAAATTGAAGTGACGCTTTATGTATTCATGCTCACTTGATCGCAAAAGAAGATTACAAAATAAATATTTTTTTCAAAAATAGATAAATGAATAATATTCACCAGTTTATAGGTAATCTACCCAGGTACAAATATCTAATGTAGCTAGGAATGAAGCTGGATCAACTTTAAATTAAACAGAGCACTATATGTAATGATTGGGATAAAGAATTTTTTTGGTTTATCTTCTTTTAATTTGAAATTGACCTTGCGCCAACTTAACAAGTTATCCAAACAGTCTTACACAGTTGGTCTGCTACTACCATTACTACTACTACTACTACTACTACTACTACTACTACTGATACTACTACTACTACTACTACTACTCTACAATACTACCACTACTACTACTACTACCACTACTACTTCTTCTTTTTCTTCTTCTATACTACTACTACTGCTACTACTACTACTACTACTATTACTATTACTACTACTACTACACCACTACTACTACTACAACTACTACTTCTACAACTACTGTTGGTGCGGCTGCTGCTCCTACAACACCTACTACTACTACTACTACTACTACTACTACTATTACTACTACTACTACTAATACTACTACTAAGACTACTACTATGTTAAGAAAAACCTCATTACCAGGAAATCTGCACATTCTGAGAGTACGAGTACTCCCACGTGTACTCTTTCTTCGCGGGCAAGCAGTATCGACAGTCGAGCCGAGAGAGATGAGCTTTGGGATGGTCTGTACCATGGTTCCATTTGGATGCTGTTTCGGCTTACACTCCAAGAACATTGGTAATGTGTAGTTCAGGCCATGCCCGTCTGAACAACATGAATTTGTCACTTTGGTTACTTCTGATGAAGCAAGTAGGACTGCAAGTAAGATAAGGCAGATGAGTACCAAAGAGCGGAATCCTCAGCTACACGGGCCCAGGAGAGGTGGGGGAGGCATGTGTCCCAAATCAAATGGTGAACAAATTGAAAGGAAGAAATAAAAAATAAAGAAAGGTCAGGGAGAGAGAAAGAGAGAAGGGAGGGGCTTGGAAAGAAGAGGTCATCACCCGCTCTGACATGCACCCTCCCATTGATGACCTTGGTAATTTGCATCTCATCCATACAGCGAGACCGGTGGACCCCCCATGATGCTAATTTCCCCTTAATGTCTGGACCCGCGCTCCGCCTCGGCTAACAGTTCTGGTAAGATCCACGACAAAATTCAGTTATACCAGCAACGTCAACAGCTAAACAAAAAACAACTCAAACGTCACCATGATTAATGGGGGGGGGGGGTTGATTTCTAAAAGAAATAGGAAATATAATACACCTCACATGGCACACATGAGAAATGTTTCGTTTTTTTACAATACATTACGACGAATACATTATTTTCCATCAGCATCAGCTTTTTTTAAACTAAAAAGACGGTGCCTTTCACAAATTCCCCATGAAATTTATGCAATATATTGCAAAGAAATTATAGGCACTACTCTGATGGCTTTAATCGAATATTAGACCCATGCACTTTTGTTATTCTCTTCACTGTCATTCTTCCAAAAAGAGGTACATTTTTATTCAACCAATAAGGATCGTTTTCTTATGGAATTCAGGGATAAAGTTCAAATTTATTGACTTTATGACGGTTTTATACAAGGCAATTAGACAATTAGCTAAAAGTGCTTTTCAACAAGGCCAATAAATACGTGACGTCTATTTTCTTTATGAATAGAACACATTAAATATTCAAAACAAACAATGTGCCGGATTTTGTATACCAAGCACGAACAAAAATCCTCAAAGGAAACCTCACCCCAAAGTATAAGTGTAGGTATCCTTTGATGTGCAATATTCCTTACGAAAATATAGGCCTACAAGAGATATATAGATGAAGATATTCTTGGCATCATGTGATGCCTTTTAGCATGACATGGACGCAGCCATTTTCTAGAAAATGTGACGTACCAGGGGAAGTTTAGCATGTATCATGCACCAAGCTTTAGTTGGAAAGACTTTTTAAATCAATGAAAAAACCTTTACTTTTAAATAAGGAAAAATCATAGCTGAGAAGATAGAAATTATATTTGGTGAAGAATATGAAACAGGGGAACAATTATAATTAATTTATTTAAAAATAATAAAATATAGCAGGTGACAAATCCATTTAATTTCTAGAAACCTCAACCCCAGAAGAGCACCGACCTTTTTATGCAATTTGCGTTTTGGCAATTGTAGTACAAAGGATAATAGCAGGTAAATGAAATGCTTCATCACCACACAAACCTGGGAAGGAAGCATCCATAATTTTGAATATATTTACTTGATACACGACTTGACATACGGTACGTTATCAAGAAAATGGCGATGCTCATAGTCGGAAAACCGTTAAGACGTGCTATCTAGACTCATGTACACGATGTCAACATCAAATACATACCTAACGGCAAGCAGGATAGAAAGCTATACATGAACTTCCAATAGAACATCTCTTTCTTGCTCTGTGTGTTAAAAAGAATGGAAAATAGAAATGATCAACATATTACTATCATCGTGGTAGGGTAGGGTAGGGTTATTGATTACTCAATACTAGATCACTGACAATATCGCAATCAATGGAAATGATGAAGTAGCTTTTAGGCAATTATTATTTTCAAAATGGACTATACCTCGTGCACACTACCGAACCACCTCCAAACCAACCGACTCTTGACCGTTTGGGTAATGAAAATGTAAATTTAGAAATGGAAAGAACAACAAAAAGAAGGAAAGAAAGGAGGAAAAATTACAGAAGCACAGAAAGGGAGGAATAACAAAGGCTTCCTTTCTATCACTTTCTTTTTTAACCAGTTCCATTAAGTGAAACCTGTATATAAAGACCACTCAAGGGTGACAAGAAAATTGGTCTCTGTAGGCAGATGGTCTTTATGTACAGGTTCCTTTAGTACAGGTTACTATGTGCAGACAAGTTGAGGACACCCACCATCCCCGTTACTCTCATCAACCTGCCCCTACCCGCCTGAAGTCAAGGAAGAGCTTCCTTCATACAGTCCAGCCACACTGCTGTGGAAACCACCACCACGTAAAGCTACCAAGGAACAGCTGCCACCTGGCCATATTTGTGAAGACGTGGAAGTTCCTCAATAGGCTTCCTACAGGGGTGGGGCGATGCAAATACAATATGCATAAATGGGGATACACATCGGACACAGACACTGACTGTGAGTGTGGAACATCCGTGCAATATATCTTGCCAATCAGAATCAGCGTTTCTATATGTACATATCGAACCCCACTATACGAACGTGATTTTCGGGATATCGCGTTTATCAACTCTTCACGATTCGAAATACGGGCCTTGTCTCTGCGCAACTGCTTTGCGCCGTTTGACCCGTGAAGCAGAGAGTTTCTCAGAGGTCAACTAGAGCGCGCGCTTTTTATTTTCGATCCAACTAGTACTAGGCTTCTAGCCTACTGCTAGTAATATTGTCACTTTCAAATTTTCAAGTTTAAAAAGCCTTGGCAACTTGAATCGCCAGTCTGGCGAATATCGGTTTATTCCGAACTTTCGATTTAAGAGCCTTCTGAATATCGGGGTCTGCCTACATCAGCAGCAAACACCTCAGCTCATCGGCATCCCAGTTTGGCCCTTTTGCCTTTACACTCGCACTCACAGACATAATTATATGGTAAAGGTCTACACTAAGGATAACAAATAGCGAAATGTTGTCGATCTTCTTGGAGTAGTACTTTAGCATGTGCACGCGATGACAATACAAAAGTTAAAGCACGTAATCGCACGATGCGTAAACGATGAACAATGCATGCAAAAAACAATGAACGATGGACGAGTACACACACACATGCTTGTACAACAACATGACACAGCACATGGCGCGCGCTATTTCTCCGAACTGGAAATTGGCCTGGGAAGGTCCGATTTGTATGTGTGTTTCAAAACAGCTTTGCGTGTATCATCTCTCAGAAACGTGATTCTGGCTCTACGTCACATTCAAAACGCATTTTTTTTTTCGGCGTTTCAATATACCCATTTCTACAGATGTTTGAAAAGAGGTTTGCGTTATCACCTTGAAAATTTGCCTGAAAGACGTTTGAAAACGCTGATTCTAGGCAAAAAAAAAGTACTATAAACGCACATAGTCGCACCTATTAAGATGCCCACTCCTAGATGGCCAGTGCTGCCTGGAAGACCTCGTGGCAGCAAAAGAAACAAGAGAACATTGTGATTGCAGTGAAAACAGATTTTTCCTGCAGTAAATATATTAACTCTGACTTATGTTGTCCTTATAATTTTTACAAAGCTGATAGAAAGGTATTGATGATTAATTTCATATAGAAAAACTATTGTATCAAGAAAAACACATTCTCACCGACTGCATGACCTTACATGATAATGTTTGTCACCTTTGTGACAAATATTACTCTTTTAATATCCAAAAAGGTACCTTGACTAAACAAGGGCAGATATCAGCTGCAATAATTCAAACAACTGGCTGTCACTTTAATAGCACTTTCATTTGTGTCATTTCTTTTCATTTGCTATGCTCATCATTTACAAAATGTAGATTTCATTCATTACAGCATAAACATATTGATTAGACATGGAAGCTTTCAAATCTGTGTTAATTTTATTTTGTATGTAAACAATGAATTGTTTGTCATTTAACAAGTTAAAAGGAGAGGCAAATAAATGAATGGATGAGGTTGTATGCTGGTAATTATGAAATGATAAAGGACAATGATGTGATTCAATGATGGTGTGTTTGTTTGATGGTGAGTATTGAAATACCCTAGCAATGCTTTTTCTTATAAGTTAGTGTTTATTTATTAATTTTGTACTTTATTTATTTATTTTTTGAGGAGGAGGGTTCATGAAAGAACAAAAACAATCAATTTGTAAGGGGCGGAAAGCAAAGTGCTGGAGTGTCAATATATGTTAATGAGAGAGAGTATATGAATGGAATAACGGCACATAGTTGTAAGCAGATATGGTAAGAAAAATATAGAAAAGGGAACACACAACAGAATGGAAAGGGGGCACTTCTAAGAGTGAGAAGAAAACAGTAACAAGAGGAACTTTAAAAGTAAAACAGGACAAATTGCATGAAGGAAACTTGCACTTATAATAAATAAAAAGGGATATTAATCAGATGTAAAAGGGAATGTTTATGGAGAAGACAGGCCCACACTTATGTAAGTACCTGAAAAAAACGGGCAATTGTGCCATCCCCAAACCCGGAGTGCCGCCTAAACTGCGGCCTTTGACATTGAAGATGCTTGGTATTAAATTTGATAATTAAAAAAATACTTGGTTATTAACAAAGACTTGTTCCCCCCCCCCAAAAAAAAAAAAAATTGTCTAAAAATTGCCTTTAATTTTGAACAGAATTCTCCATTTCCCGATGCATGATCAAATTGAAGTTAGCTGAAACTTACGCCTGTACTGCCAATGAATGCTTAACATAGCATATTAATAATCGAATGGATAAGAATAAAATTGATCTTAAAACTGATATATAATTATGGATCACACTCTAACTTAAAATCGATTTTAAAATTGATTTGGATCACACTCTAACTTAAAATCGATTTTAAGGCTAAAATCGATTTTATTTATTTGATGAAACAGCTCCTAAAATCGAAATCGATTTTAGGCCCTTAAAATCGATCGGATCGATTTTAAGATCGATTTTAGGGCTTAGTGAAACAACCCCCCTGATGTCTAGATTTATTCAATATACTAAAGAAAGGTATATAAAAGATGATAATGAGATAATAATTGTTTTTCTGAAAATGTGTGTATCTTTGCTTTTATCTCATCTTCTATGGTACTATTAACAAAAGGCTTTTGTAGATCTCGGAATGATGGCAACTTTTCTAGTTCAGCATTAGACAGTAAGATCTACTAGCAAGAATGAGAACTTCTTTGAGTTTGACTTAAGAAGAGAAATTTAAAAGGAAGTAAACCAGCAAGTCTCCGCGTTTTCAAATTGTTTTAATTTACATGTACATAATCTATACACGTATTTTTTCTTGGTTCCTGACCAGGGGCCCGTCTTATAAAGAGTTGCGATTGATCCAAATCAATCGCATGTTTGTAGTCTCCTATCTGTTATGTACATAGTTGCGATTGATATCAATCGTAAATAAGTTGCGATTAATATCAACTCTTTATTAGACGGGGCCCAGGCTACCATATCATCTCTTGATTTTGATAACAATAGAAAGTTCAACATCAACGTTCTAGACATAATTTAAAGGGAGTGTAGCATGACGAGGCTATGTGTCTTTCCCGTGGTCCTATACTCGGGGCCAATCGGGTACGGCTACGGACGACGCGACCGCAGCATTCACGTGCGTGCTACATACGCGAAACCGAAGCGTGAGGAGAACTTCGCTAGCGCGCTGACCAAGTAGAGATTAAGTCGCTGACTACCGTTAATCAAGTCCATTCGTTTACGTGCAGTTGTCCAAAAGAAGACATAGATGGCGTTAACCAGTATTTGCCATGCTACACTCCCTTTAACATTTTGTTGTTGTTGACGCAAAATGTAATTTATTGGTGAAAAATGAAGGTACGGGGTTCGAGTCCCGCCGCGGCACAAATGTCCTTTGACAAGAAGTTAATCTACATTTGCCACTCTCCACCCAGGTGTTAAATGGGTACCTGGTAGGATGGGTAGATGAGCAAGAGTGTGCGCTTGTAAAAATGACGCCTGGCTGGCATGGAGTGGAGAATTTGCATACATTGTGTGCGGGTAAGCCTAAAACCGATGACCGGGGTAATACTATATCTGTAAAGCGCATAGTCACATCGTTGATGTATTAAAGGCATCGTTTAACAATGTTAAATCTGAGATGCATGGCCCAACGTGTTATCAGTGTCTGTGGTATGGTGTAATATTGAAGCCATAAAAAAAAAATCGCGCTTCAAAATAATCAAGAAGTGCCTCAAAAAAGTAAAGATCTTTGAGTGACCGGTTTTACCATACTCGTATTCCTCAATAGACTGTAGTGTTATGAAAACCGTTAGGAAAACGCAAAATTTGGTTTTGATTTCTAATCATAAATATCTTAATAATCAGACAGGCGATCGGCTTGTAAAAGTCATGGGGTTCCTGACTGACCTAAAGGTTTATAATTATCATTGCAGCATGAGCTAAATCCAGGACTTTGTTTCAGAATCTGACACAAAGTAAACGGATCCCTTTAAGCGCTATATAAAAGCCAAATATTCTTATATCGACATTAGATGCAACGCTTGTTCGCTTCAATCGCTCGGAACATATAGAAATACATGTAGTATAATTCTGGGCAACAAGATGCCCAAATATCGCTCTATTCGTTTATCGAGAAACCAACATGAGATATGTGTAATAATATATATTTGGCAGCTAAAGCCCTCATACACCATTTATTTTATATCTTGTCTAGTGTGTTGATTACAAAATAAATTTGTATCATGTGTATCGCTCGCTCGCTCGCAAAGTTGAAGAACAAATGAGCTTCGAAGTGTGTATATGGCATTTGAGGTGTGTGCATAGCGATGCAATACATTTGGAATTGGATGACGCCGAGCTTTTTTTTTAAAATTCTTAAAAGGGTGCCGTGAAATTAAAAAAACACAAAAAAAAAAAACACTGTTAGACAGTGGCCAGTGGCGTAGGGTAGGCCCATGTATGCCGTGAGAGGGGAGAGGGGGTTGCGCTCATTGGTCTAAGAAGTAGAATTGAAAATTTATATTTAAATTCAAATATTCAAATTCATATTCATTGATAAGAATTTAAACATGTAGGATCATTTTCAATATTCTTTTAAAAGCAAAGGATTGTAGGAATAATTGTTATTGATAAATCAAAAGTATATTCTTACCGTTAGTAGTCCGAGCAGATAAAGTGGTGGGAGGACGAAACTGGGAAAGGAGTAGGCCGATGAGAAATTGAAGCGACGCGATGACTCTCTATGTAGCCTACGTAAACACACGTGAAGCGCTACTTGCTAGCTAGCTAGTTCCGCGAGGGAAAAAAAATCCGCGATCATGAGGTTTGTAAAGTGGAAACTTTACAGTTCAGATATTGCACTTTCCCGTTGTAATAATAACTTGTAGAATTATGTAAAAATAAACCGAAGGATGAAGATCGGATTTATAATTGTTTCCTCAAAAGAAGAATGTTGATGATAATGTGGGAAATTAAATTGATCTGTGGAAATAATGCTTGTAGCTATAATTCGCCAATGTTGATGACTCTTCCAAGAGACACGTCTGTGTGTTAAAACCGCATCAGAAGAAGTGAAGAAAATTCGTGCGTAGAGACTTTTCCACGTGCGTTAAAAGAAACTGATTGGCTTACTAAAACAAGAACGTGCCGTCGTCCGATTGGAGTAACTAAAATAACCTTTTGATGATGAAATTAAGTAGGAGAATGTTCGGTGATCCCGGGGGGACAGGGGGGCACGTCCCCCCTCAATTTTCTTAGGGGGATCGTCCCCCCCCCCCTCGGAAAATTAGAAAAAGTGCACACACAAAAATGTATATGTATACTGACTAAAGACTGCAACACACTTTTAGGCTCTGGAGGGCCAAAGAGTGCAGCGTTTAGACTAATAAAAATGCAAAAATCTTTTCGCTCGGTCGCTACGCTCCCTCGCATAATATCCTTCAAAATGTACAAGTCAATATTGTAGGAAATCTGTATTCCGTTGGTATCAATCACGTAAGCACAGTTTACACTGTTTGTTTACAAGATTAAGAGTTATAGAAAAAAGATCAGTGCTACAAAAATGAGTATTGCGCTTGCTTATTTAAAGAGTCCCTTCCTGCCTGGTTATACAAATATTGTCGCCTAAGAGGAAATGGTATACATTTATTTATATTATAATTTGAGTAAGAAAATCCTTTGAAATTTAAAAACTTTTAGGGTTTTGCACGCCTCGGGTTAAAACAAATTGCACGTGTCATTCGTTTGGACTGCAGATCACTTTAAAGCTTGTGATTTTTTCAATACGTTGTTTGAAATCTCGAAATGAAATATAAAAACTCAAAATAGTTCCTGAAAGAGGATGGCAACTGATATCGGTACTTGCACTGTTGAGCAAATGTACACTCTTCAAATTGAGAATAATAAAATAAGCGATACCTTCAGCATGTATAAAAGAATGGTTCCGCGAGAGAAAATGTCTGTACTGGTCTATGGGATTTCTTCTCGCAACGTTTTCACTGATAACTGAAATAAGCAACAATTTCATAGTACCGTTGCGTTCGCTGGTGCCTTCATCTACGTGGAAAGCGAATACGAAAGCTGTGATTGTTTACGCGCGCTCAATCTATGTATTTGGTTAATTTTCTTTTTCGTTCGCGTTGATCTGATCATGTGAAAATTATACAGTTGTATAAATTCCCAGTTGTGAACATTAGTGAAATTACAAATATATTTTGATTTTCTGGGACAGGATAAGATTTTGTTACATCTGTAGTGACCATATACGACCCTTGATATTTGTGTTGACCATCTATAATATTAAATCGTTGATATTAATTATATAATCTATATTGTTTGATAGTGTGGTTTGTTCCTCGTGAGATCGTCAAGTTAAAAAGTACGACCCCTGCCCTGGGAGTTCTACACATCAGTTGATCAGTGTCCTCTTAACTTTTTTATTGAGCAGAGTCTCGTACTGTATTGCAAATTTGGTAGTTCTATATTTCTTAGGTGCTGAATGTACGTGAAAAATGAAGTAACATGATTAATGATGAGAAACACGTCAACAAATAGGACAAAAGTTTAAAATGAAAGGCGCATAAAACAATTTAAGTTTCTCTATTTGTCTTCCTTTTTAATTTAATCATGGTTTCAAGATTACATGACCAAATAGTCGTATACCAATTAATATCTATCAACAAATTCATAATTTTCCAAAGTTATGCCATAATTATTATTGAGACATATTTTTGACAGCTCAAAATGATAAATTTAAAAAATAGTGACTACACGACATATATCTTGACACGATGTAACATCTAATAGTATATATAAGAACATTTCCATTTGAGTAATAGTGGATGCTGGAATCATTAACTGAAATGTAAGATTCTATGAATGCTGTATCTATACGATACGGCCGGACTAAAATTAAGAAACCAAATTCCAAAAAGTAGCCCCCGTCATGAAAAGAACTCCCATGAGAAACCTCAAGGGGGCTTTTTTTGTAAATTAAAAAAGAGCCTCCTTGGAAGAAGAAAAAAATTGATGGTTGATTGTCACAAAAAGTAACTACACTCCTAAACAATTGCTCATAATTTTATAACGTAGAATCGTTTCAAGATTTCGTCTTGCAAAAATAATGTGTAACAATAAGAGGTTATCATTGATCCATGGTTGAATAAGCATACATTAATGAATTTTTATTTTCATATTTCAAAATTCGCAAAAGTAATATTATCATTGCAGTTTTACAGAGTATTAAACAATTTAAAAATGCACTGTTTTACAATTGCAAATAATGCATTTAACCACATGTGCCATTTACAAATAAATATGGATGGAATATCAAAAAGCATTGTTTCATATAATCAATGCATTCAGTCATATGCTGTTTCACAACAATGTACAGTGTCCTGTGACTTTTCAATTGGGCCATTTTGTCTTTAATCTGTGCTCATTCAGCCATACAGTGATGGATATTTCTGATTTTCACACAAAATGTACTTAACTATTGTGGTAAGATGACATTGTGATACATTTTAAGGGTTTCGAAATTATGAGCAATATTCTTCAGGGGGGTAGTTAGTAGTTACTTCTTGTGTTCTGTTTACATGTACATGTATGTGTAAATGTACTGTTACCAGCTGCAAACAGATTGGCTCATTTAAATCATTTTTCTTTTAAGGCAAATTTCAATTTAAAAAAACATGAAAATACAAAACAAATATCTGATATACATCCTGCCATGACCCCAAGGCGCGCTGCGGTGAAAAGTCCCCTTGAGCCTATAGATACAGCTATGCCTCTCATAGCAGTCAATATCTTCTTTCTCCATTTTAGTCTTATCACTATTTATCGCAACGCATCTGGGATTAAAGATAATAATTTCTCAACTCGTCTTTACTTACATCGCCTTATATAGAGTTTACGCCATTCAGGCTCCAAAAAGACGAATTCATGGGTTACCATGGAAACACGGATTGTAAAGTGCAAGTCATACCAACCCTGAAGCATGAATTGATGTTATGGCTTCATCTTGTGGTGTCGTTGTGTTGAATACCAAGACAACGACACGGTTCGTTTTATTTGATTTGTCATTTTGTTTGGGATTTTGCATTATATTGGATCCACTTCATAGAGTTTATACATGTACATGTATATTCACAAAGTTGTTTTAAAAAAATTACACCGATAACAAAGCTGATTGTCTATGAATGGGAAATTCTCATTTGAATAATTTCTAAGCTATTTGCAAGCCATTTCCTCCACTTTTCGAAAGAAATATGTCAAACAAAAGAAAAGAAAAGAAAACAAAACAGCAAGTGGTGCTTAAGTCAAATGTATTTGTATCAGTAGCTGATTCATAATATGGTAAGCACTAATGAAGATACAATCACATTTGATAAGTTAAGAATGAAAGATGACTGTTTAATTGTGATGGCAGTAAGATAATGTGAGACCAGGAAACATGATAGAATGAACATGATAATACAGTTACTCAAACTGCAGTTGAGGAATAAACAATGTCGAGCTTAGGAAACTACGAAAATATGATGGTCAAGACGTCACATTTTTTGTAGAATGGCAACTTTCGATAATGATTATAATTTATATATATACACCATTTATGTATTATATTTATAGATATACATACATAAGTTCTATTCATTGAACACACATACATTGTAAACCTCACACAATTTCTATCATAGTGTACAAGTATGTAACATAAGCTATACGAATGTATATTGACTGCTTATGAATCAGGTTTAAAAGTTTTATATGTAAAGTCAAATTTGTATTGATTATAATCCAAAACAAGGATCATTAAAAAAAAATCTAAATCTAAAATCTAAACAGAGAATAACGAAAATACAAACTAGACTTGAATTCGTCACTTTGACGAATTAGGTGATACGTATGCTCATGTTTTACACGATGAAAAATCTAAATCTAAAATCTAAACAGAGAATAACGAAAATACAAATTATAGTGTTACACAGATATTTTAGAGCATATGTAAACATTCAATAATACAGAGATAACGATAGATTACATTTTCTCGAAATACTTTTTACAATCTAAATTGTCAGCGAGGAGATAATAATTCATAACCATATGATAATAAATGAATTTTTCTAAAAATAAATAAACAAAATAACAACGATATACTTATCCCATGCTAGAACCCCCAAGCCCCCTAAAATATTCAAAATCAAAATGGAATTCGAATCTGTTGCTTAAAAATCCAAACGTGTAGGGTCATTCTAAATATTTTGTTAACAAAGGATAGTGGAAATCAAAGTTATAGTATATATAGTTACAGTTAGTCGGGTCAATTTGTGGAGAAAAAAATACCACAAACCCCAAAAGATTGCAACCAAAGGCTTTTCAACGGTTTTCGGTAGGTATTTGACATCAGAAACAATTTACTAACAATCTAAGATAATCTGAACCCCGGAAAGTGTTTATTTTCAAAATAGCGTCAAAGATGGCCGCAAATACCTTAGAATAGACATAAATCATTTTACCATTTTTGAAACGTAATTTGGTGTCTATATCTAGGTTTTGGGGGTCGAAGAATCCGTTCATATCACTTACAATGGGTTATGGCTACCATAAAACCTGGAGATCAAAGATAGCGTCCAAATGGCCACCAGTCTCCTAAAAATGACCAGAAGTTAGTAACTCTTGTGAACTATAATTAGCAAGATTAAAATTATGTTTAGACGTCAGAGTAGCCTAATAATCAAAACAACATCAAAGGTGGCCGCCATTTTGTAATCCAAGATGGCCTCCGAAAACTTAAATCGTGACATATCCATATTACAGGTGTAATTAGCAAGATTAGCGAGATTAGCAAGATTAAATATAATTAGCAAGATTTAAATTATGTTCTAAACGTCAGAGTAGCCTTATACTCAAAACAACATCAAAGATGGCCGCCATTTTGTAATCCAAGATGGCCTCCGAAAACTTAAATCGTGACATATCCATATTACAGATATAATTTCGGTGTCTATACCTAGGTTTCGGGGGTCGACAAATCCATTTAGACTGTTTAGAATGTGTTATGGCCACCACAAAACCCTGAACTTCAAGATGGCGGACAAAATGGTAGCCAGTATCCTAACGGAATCGAATTCGGGTTATTATTTTCAATTGAGAGTATTTAAGTGTAAAAGTACATTTTAAGGGGAGGATATTCATTGATGAACGAAAATGTATCATCAAGTATAAGTGTAGCCTTTTATGGAACATTGTATTCAAGATTGCTGCCATTGTGCCATTCAAAATGGCACAAATAAATCATTTTATTATGCACTTTCCATGTACATGAAAGTATCACAACATTTTGCTGTACATTTTTTATTGAACTATTTTCGGTAACAGGACAGGATTTTTATCACAAATTATCCTTCCCGTCACCAACGTTCTGTGAAAATTTTGTGCTGGATGTTTTTTAATACATCTCAACGAGTTATAATAATATCCAGTTATTCCGTAGCACAAAGACTATCAACAAATTGTATGTGCTTGCATGCTTAATGTCTGTTATATCTCTACATTAAGATTCTTAAAGTACCATATATAAGGTAGCAAATTTATATTTGTGCAGCATTTGTATCTAGTGGGATTATACTTGCACAGTTACAGTATTCGGTGCACATGGTTAAAGTTTACTAAACTTTTTCTCTTTAATATGGGTACCCCCGGTTTGATTGCGCCCATGCACTACATGTATGTCAGATATAATATGTTGAAGTAGTGATGTGAATTAAAGGAATGTGTTTACATGAGAATGGGAGGGGGAGGGGGTAATCATCGCATAGTATTCAAGATTTTTTTGAAATATTCAATCCAATTTCCTGTAATCTGAGGTACACCGGGGACAGATGCTACTAAAGTGTTTGTTTTAATAGCTTTACCAGCCCTATAACAAGCTGAATATTCCTCTGGATATGTTTTTCCGGGAGAAATTTAAATTCATTGTCACATTGTCATACCACTTCTCCAATATGAAAGGAGTTATAACAGGTGTTAAATACGACCTATTGCAAACAAGTTATCACTTTCTATGCCATCCTATTCATGGATCGGTTTTATGCCATGTATGTGCTGTCATTGTATTAAAAGTCCTTGGGGTACTTATTATGTTTAATTTGATCTTACATTATATGGGGTGCATTTATCGTGCAATTTTTTGCCTAGAATCAGCGTTTTCAAACGTCTTTCAGGCAATTTTTTAAGGTGATGAACGCAAAGCCTTTTTCAAACGTCTTTGATATGGGTATATTGAAACGCCGAAAAAAGTGCGTTTTGAATGTGACATATCTCCATCCTCTTTTGAAAAGGAAAGTTTGGTAAGGGCGATGTTTGCGATGATGAAAATGTAAATGCACTACACGAGTCCGTTTTTAACCGCCAATTGAGGTTCATGACGGTTAAATTGAACAGTGACTAAAACAGCAGCCACTGCGACCCAAAACTTCTTCTCCAGTCCATTAATTAGGAGAACGGGAGCCATCTTGCATGCCGTAATGGTGAAAATCTTGGATTCCGTCTTAAAAACCGTGGCTACCAAAGTTATTGATTACAATTTTATATGTATAAACTCATATTTTAATTAAAAGAACGAAAAACAATTTCTTCATGATTTGTAACTCTTGTTGGGGAGTTTAAGGCTTACGGTGTCATTTTTGAAGCCATTTTAGATCTGTATGACCCTTGTCTGCTACAGGACAATTAAACTGGTCTTAATGGATTCATTGGCATAACATTTCTCTAATATAAATAGAGTTATAACAGGTGTTAAATACGACCTAGTGCAAAATGTATATCACTTTCTATGACATCCTATTCAAGGTCTTACGCCATGTTTGTGCTGATCCGTGATCCTAAATCCCAGAAGTCTACATATTAGGCCGATGCCCTACTTTTCTAAACCTAGGATATATTTAGACGTTTTTATCATGATCATGGATCTTCAAGAAATCTCGGAGATACCAGTCTGGAAGAATGACGTAATTATCCTCTCGGCTTCCTAGAAGTTTGAATCTCCTGGCTCCAAGTCTCTTCTTGACGCCTGCTCCCTTCTTTATCTCGGGCAACTCCAGGCGATGGACCATTCTGTACGGAAAATGACAAGGAACTGAAAATACCATAAAACATTTCAAATTTCATTCCTTTGCTACGAGGTCTTTTGACATATTAAAAGTAATGCTTTTTACCGTTTTTATTTATTTTTCTTTGTCAATAGGTCACATCCCTTTGACCTTACGGATTTCTGGCTCTGGGCAAAGGTAGCCTGTTCGTAGGCCTAGTATGTGTATTATAATCGTAGATTAAATTTGATTAGATTTGAGATGAACAATGAAAAATATATAGAACCATTGTTGCAAAATTGTTTCATGACATTGTAATACATGTATGTAAAGATGATACCACTGTACACCACGTTTTCATCACCATAAGGGAGAAGGATTATCTTTTTTTTTATTTTAAAGATAATTGGTAACCATGGCATTTACTTGGGATTATCTTCCTTGATCAAGTCTTTGATGTTAGCAAGGAGAGTGTGGAAGGTGTCCAAACACGCCTCTGGCTCCCAGAATCTCTGCAACAAAGAACAATATGAAATGCCTGAGTAAACATGTAATGGTTATCTTTTTCTAGAAGAATTTAACATCAAAGTTTTAAAATGACACAGAGAGGCCGAAACGGCCAACCCGTGAGAAACGAACATGAAAAAACAAGGCATGACTAGACCAAATATGTTGTATTGCATGACAAAACTAAATTCCCGCAGTACGCCTCACCATCAAATTGCCGGTGAGATTTCCAACACTATATCCACGGAGAAACTTACTATAGGGAGAAATTTAATGCCACCTTTATGACGGGCCTTACAGGCCATAATTATGTACATCTATACAACTATACGGCCATCGAATGGATGTATAGTTTTAACCAATCGGAACGCAGGAAACTGTACAGCCATACAACTATGCAACTATATATACAACTATGCAACTATATATACAACTATACATCCATCGAAGCACTCGTGAACGCATGTATATTTTCCAGCGTGAGGGCTGAAGTGCCACGATTTTGTAAAACTATACAACTTACTGTACATCCATCGAACGGATATATAGTTTTTTTTCCAATGAGAACGTAGAAAACTGCTGTACAGCCACACAACCATGCAACTTTACAACTATACAGCCATCGAATGGATGTAAAGTTTTGTCCAATCAGAACACCGGAAACTGTACAACGATACAACTATGCAACTATACAATTATACTTCCATCGAACACTCGTGAACGCATGTATAGTTTCCAGCGTGAGGGCCGAAGTGCCATGATTCTGTAAAACTTTACAACTATACATCCATCGAATGGATAGGTAGTTTGATCCAATCAGAACTCATGAAACTGTACAACCATACAACTATACATCCTTCCAATGGATGCATGATTTTAACCAATCAGGGCTTACCGTTTATGACGGGCCATACAAGCCATAAATCTGTACAACTACACAGCTAAACAGCCATCGGATGGATGTATAGATTTAACCAATCAGAACGCATGAAACTATACACGCGTTCGTAAGTGCTTCGTTGGATGTATTGTTGTATAGTTGCAAAGTTGTATAGTTGTATGGTTGTATAGTTATATGCGTTCTGATTGGTTAAAACTCTTCATCGATTCGAAGGCTGTATAGTTGTTGATAATAATGGCATGTAAGGCCCGTCATACCCCTCTACTGATTATCCCAGATCCACTACTAATTAGCGTATACACTATGATCAATCTCTTTAGATGATATAATTTTGCAGATGATTCGTTAATTATACACTGTCTTTGGTCGTATCAACAATCCATTGCGTATGAATCATGCAAAAATTGAATTGAGCAACTCTTTCAGGCCTTTAAAGTATACGGATATACATTTCTAAAAATTTAAAAATATCAATGCATGATAATGTTATCCAAAGAGTCCACACAGTTCAATTTTTAGGCGTATTCATTAATGAAAGTATGTCATGTGCTGACCATATTTTGTATATAACTAATAGAGTGTCGAGTATCGTTGGAAAACTTCGCACAGTTTTACCTCAAAGCATATTGATATTACTGTACAATACATTTATTTGACCGTATTTGACTTATTGTAATACTGTTTGGGCGAATATTTACAAGTCAAAATTGAACTCTCTTTTTTGTTACAAAAGAAAGTGGTTAGAATTTGCTCTCTAACTTCTTATCATGCCCATACTAGACCATTGTTTATAAGTCTCAAGATTCTTGATGTGTATCAATTAAATAAATATTGCATCTCAATTTTATTGTTTAAACACAATCAAGGTTTTTTGCCCAGTTCACTTAACAATATGCTTTCACTCAATAATGCAATTCATACATATAATACGAGGAATAGAAATAAATATTATTTATGGGTTGTTGAAAAATCTTATTTATTATTTCTTTCAGACATAAAGCACCAACAATATGGAATACTTTGCCAAATAACATAACATCTATAATGAATTACAATGGATTTAAAAGAAGTGTAAAGCAGCATCTAATCACATTTGATTTTGTATAGAAATTGTCCACTTTATATTTATAGTTATATATATATGTATATGTATGTGTATGTGTGTATTTGTAGGGCTTGTATGGTTTTTTGTTTTTCTGTTGTTATACGAGTCTTTTGGGGGGCAAAATAAGTTTATGTAATTTCAAATCTTTATTATGTTTATCATATTTTGTTTAATTGCTTTTTGGGGAGATATCTCGACAAATTCATTTATTTGGGTTTTTATAACTTCCCTTTTCCATTATTTTTTAAATATTTTAATGTACTTATGTATATTCTAGTAAAAGATTTTGCATGTTATTTACAGTAATATTTGCAAATGTAAATGTTGTTGTAATGTGATTTTTATGGAAATGAATAAACTGAACTGAACTGAACTGATATACCAGTGGCTGTACTGGAGCACTGGACGGGGATATTTTGATTGAGTTATGGAAATAAAATTATCTGAATTGAATTGAATTGAATTTCAATCGGAAGAAATAGGTATTTGACAATTCGATCGTATCCTTTAAGACCTCCATCATTTAAATCCTGTTTTCCTTTTCTTTAGTGAGGTTTTGGGTGGCTGCATTATGGACATAAATGATTGTCTGTTGTTAGTGGCTAGGATGTTTTTTACCCTCTCCCCAAAGTGATTTCATTTTAGAAGTTCTTGCCCGCTCCCCCTCCTCCATTGATGGGGTCCTCTCAATTCCCCATATATCTTGTGAAGCTGCCGTTAAGAATTAACAGATACATACTGAGGCTTTACTAATAAATCTCAGTATATTATGAAGCATAGTACTAAAGTAGGCCTACTATCAGTCTCTGTTTTGTTATAGTATTGGTCATGCAATTACGTTGTGAACTGTCTGTCAGCAATCGGGAAAGGTCGACTCTGTAGTACATAAGAATCGTTGTATACTGGGAGGTTTCAAAGGATCAAAACGAAAAGAAGTTGACCCAATCTTGCTGAAAATCACATGCACTTTTCACAAAAAAGGGTATGTGGGACTACACACACACCCACACACACACGCACACAAACATACACACCACGCATGAGAATTTGAATTTGAATTTTTCATCTAATGGTTGTCATCATGATATTTTAAATAAGAGGACAATTGAAAAGCAATCATTTAAAAGCAAAATACAAACTTGAATAATAAACAACTACTCTTGAAGAAAGCAGAAAATGGGAAAATCAGGCATGTTAAATTTTGAATGAAATCGGACAGGAAATTTAAAAAAAAGACGTGAAATTTTGAAATTTGTAATCACCATACCTTTCTTTTCGTATGGGCACTGCAAATTGGCTGAATCGGATAATGTCAGTGTGACGTAGTTCTGGACAAGTTTCCAATTTGTTTAAACACACAAACTAACAAAAATTGTTACTTTTGAAAATACATGACTCAGGAGGCTGGTCCATTTTAGGGGACCTATGAAAGAATATTATCCATAATATATTTGGGTAGACTCCCACCGGAGAAAAAACAGAAATTAATGATAAACGGGAGCTTTTCTATGGCTACGTCAAAATCTACTAACCCAATTGCCTAATTAAGATTCGCATAGCTTTAGTGATCTAATACGTTTTAAATAATAACTCATATTGTTGGTTCGATTTATTTCAAAATTTCGCCATTCTGTTTCTCTTATTATTCTGCTTTCATACAGATGAACTTGTCACAAAGTTTGAATTGCACTTAAATGGGATATTTCTACCATGATTTTTTTAAAGAATTGACTTAAAATGAATTGAAAAAGCTTAAAAATTTCTTTTCCTTTTTGCCAAAACTTCACTCAACTTAAACTCGAAAGATTAAAAGAGAGAAGTTTTTATACTTTGCCACTTATCATCATTGGTGCTCTTTGTGGAAATTCGTCTGTCTTCATCAGTTCAATGGAAGAGAGAGTGGGATTCTCGTTCTCGTAATCTCGCCATCCACAGAGAATCTCGGGAATCCCAGCAATCACGGCCTGGGACCACCATTTGAGAGCCGTGTATCTGTATTTGGGAGAAAGAACAACGAACTCGACAGCGAAGACTTGCAAGAAATAAATTCAAGAGCAACTTCAATTTCACTTGTAGTATTTGTTGTTGTGGTAGTGGTATTGCTATCTAGCTGTGTAAATTTGGTTACATTACGAAAATGGTCTATTGAAATCCTTAAGTTGATTTTTTAAACCGTTTTTGCGATCGTGTGAACGGATAGTCTGCATACTTTTGACGTCACTCGAAAGTATGGATTTCCGTGGGTGGGGGTAAGGGTGGGGTGCTCCCGACAAAATTATCTTCGCCTAGGACTTGTGGAAGTTACGCTTGTACATGAATTACTACTACCACTACTACTACTTCTACTAATACTATTTATATACTGCATCGAAAATTTGTTGGCTTTTGATTGGTTGAGAGCTCGTCACATGACCAGAAATATTTGAACTATTTTTAGAAAGTACTATATGAGAGTACTATTTGGGAGTACTATTTGGGAGTTGACAAAAAATGTGTTTGTTTTTTTTTTTAATTGATTTTTTTTTTCTTTAAATCTTAATTTAATGAAAACAAAATATTCTAAATCTTTTTAGATAAAAATTGATATTTTTTTTGTTCTAAATTTTTTTTTGTCCCAAAAATGTTTTTTTTTTTTTTTTTTTTAATAAATTTTTGATGCAGGATATAAAACAAATATACCATGCCTTCTATTCGAGGTACTGGTTAAAACTATTCGGTGACCTGCGCCCTCAGCAAATAGTACTATTGGAGTCACCTCTTGCGCATAGTTTTAACCAGAACCTCTCAAGACAGTGTATATTTGTA
>CP137675.1:17181312-17186312 GCA_037976565.1 Mesocentrotus franciscanus | reverse complement strand
TTATTTGGGATGTTATCTTTTTTTATGAAAGTCTGCTGTAAATTTCTTTGATATTTATCATCATATGTGTTCTTTCTTGTGTTTGGGTTTAGTAACCTTTGAGTTTTCATTCTCTATTCGGGATCAACACCTTTATGCTCCTTACGCGTGTGAAATGGCGCAGTGGACTAGTGAGTAGAGAGAACTTAGACGTATATGACACAAGAAGTTAGTAGGCTGTTTAAGATAATTAAAGGTTAACCTGTTGATTGAAACAAGGTTCTGTCAAAGCCTAGATACAGTGTATTGTTTTAAACTAGGAAGTACTGAAGCATGAGGCATAATCTAACTTTTAAAAGGAATTAAGGCCAAAGAAGCACATGCATATGGCTTGACCCACATTGGTTCCTTAAGCCCAAATTTGAACAAGGCGATTTTGACAACACTTTTTAAAGACCCTGGTGCTCATTCACCCGTAGCAGAAATATTAAAAATATGGTTTCATTACTTTCATTGGACAGAAAATACGTTACTCGCCCTCATGAAATCATTTTCAAAGTTACATTGATTATGACTTCTTAATAAGAAGCTACCAATGTTGGGTACACTGTTTTTTGATAAGCACTGTATAAAGGAAATGAACGCCTAGACAGGAGGAGACAGAGAAATAAATGCTGAAAAATTGACAACAGTCAGAAGAATAACAAGGGCATATAAAGCAGAACGATTATTTTTCGTTAGCAGCCAAGAATAAGAAATTGGTGGGGCTAAGCGGGCAAGGAGAATGGATGGAAGAGCTGAACATTTAAAAAAACAGAAATCGTTGGGAATAAGACTGCTCTCCTCACCTTATAGCTTTACCACTTTCTGATATCTTGAGGATATCATGTCCCACTAGTTCTCCTCGATGATCACGCATCCATTCCAACAACGACGTCATTGACGACGGCTGTTCATCTTGCCCCGATGTCAAACTAGCTTGTCCGCCGTAATCATCGATTCCCTCGAGGAGGTTCATGCTACGGACATCATCATCGGGCTCGACGAAGATACGCCTCATTCGTCGATCGTCTCGGTACACGGCCTCATTATCTAAGGAGAAGTTACCAAGTACCTGATGAGCATGAAAATGACTTGGAATACTCTGTGAAGCCATCTTAACCCTTAAGCCTACTTTCAATCTGATTAAAGTGGAATACTCCAAAATATCCGCGAAGAGAAACAAAGATTGTCTTGTTATATGTTGAAGAAAATGTAAGATCCTTTTCTTACATCAGTGAGAAGAGAATATCAGTGTAGGTTATGTCCTCGTTGGCTGTATTACAATAGAAGTCACTTTCACTAAAAGCGTTGTGAAAACGTTTTTACTGACATAGACGTTTAAAGTGTCTGCCTTGTATGATTATTTTGAATTGCGTCAGTCATGAAGTGGTAAAACGACTGGTGTATTACGTCTTACTGGAAATTACCCGCTTGCCTTCGCTCATCCAAGGTGTTCAGACAGAGGTCTACGAACTTTTCTGTCATATGCCCCCCATATGATGCAATGTTGGTAGCCGGTGAAAGTCGATTGCGCAACACACCTTTGTCGAAATGGTTAAATATTCACGTTTTAAAATTTGTCTTTAAAAATTGTCAACGGGTAGTAAGATTATACATGAATTGGTTATGACAATGGTATTGGATCCCTTCAAATCATTCTTTTACTTTGAAATAGTGGTTCTATATTTCTATTCTATATAATATTCATCTATAAAAGGTCGACAATCTTTCTTCGATACACCTAGGGCCGGGCCCAAGTATTCTAGCCGAAAGATAACGGTTGTCAGCCCAGTAACCTATGAATTTGATCCTATATTCATGGTATTACAGCTTACAAGAGGCTAAATCACTCGCATTGTTCTCGTTTTAAGGCGAGGAGGGGTAGGGGGACGGGGATTGGGAGGAGCGAGGGGGAGGCTGGGGTCACAGCCCCCCTTCCGGATATTCAAAATAACGATATTCCGGCAGCGAGTCACACGAATAGGTTAATATTCGGGTATTAATGTGCCGGATATGTAATTCGTATCTCTCATAATCATTTCAATGAAGAAATAACATCTCATCGCATGTGTCCCTATTTTTTGCTTGCTTCGCCCGCTTCCAAAAATCAGAAATTTGAATCTTTGTTTGTCTGTTTCTTTGCTTTTATTATTTTCTGCATTTTTCAACATAATAAAAAATAATATATACAGACGAGGTACATAATATATTATCAACAAAAATTATACATATATAATCATATCATATTATAGATCAATTAAATAATTATACCTACAAATTAAAAAAATGTAGTTGACAAATCATTTCAGAAATGAAAAATGCAGGAGACCGCTATTTTAAGCTAGAGCTTGAAAGTGATGGAGGCCTCAGGAAAGGAACCTTTATGGGCGACCAAACTAAAATAATTTCTTTTACAAAAATGTGCCCTTACGTTTATGGATGAAAGCAATGCTACAGTGTAAAAAGAAAAAAAATTGAGAAACCTTGAAATATATGGGAGTTATTTTTGGATTAATGTGGGATTCCCCAGTCAATACAAACTTGTATTGTTTAGCATTGTATACAAACCTTAACAAATGGGAGTTCGTTTTGGATAAAATTGTGGGATCCCCAACCCATACGGATTCCACGGTCAATACACGAATCCGAATTGTCCAGGGTCCATCTCAAACGCCAGCGACGCTATGTCTGTCCGCCATTACTGGGGGTCCCTGTACACGAAACCCACGCATCGCCTACAACATCATACGTTCGCTACAGTATCCATTCGATTCGCTCGTTATTAGCTTCAGTTTTTACATCTTGTAGATAAAATAAAGGACTTGGGCACTAAGAGATGTCGTCATTTGAAAGGATTTCTGGCTGATGGGGGTCACCCCCTCTCTCTCTTTTCTCTCCCTTACTCCCTCCCTTCCTCCCTATACCTCCCATCCTCCCTATACCTCCCATCCTCCCTTTCTCTCTCATACACCCCATACGTATCTCAGCTATGTACGAATATATGCATTCCATTTCCTATTTATATATTCAGATATTTGATGACATACTAGTGTGCCATATTGCTCCCTTTTGAATAAGAATACGTTAACGTAATGGCCAATGTCTAATTAAAGTGGAGTGAGGAAAGAGGGAATGTCCAGAATCAAAATTTAAAAATTTGAATTCTAAGATGTATTATAGTCAAAGTATAAATGCAAGTGTTCCTAAATTTAAGGGACCTAACGAAATTACTCAATATTTTGGTTGAGTTAAGCCGATATTGAAGTCACTGATTCCATCTTATAAAAATCACCACATTAATGTTAAAAACTAGGATACAATTACTTTGTCCCCCTTTTTTAAAAGTTATCCCATTCGTCATGAATCGATCCCCACTGTTAAAATATGAAGGAAGCTTACATAGCCATATAGGCATAAACATGCTCATAGTTTATATATTAAAATAATAAAAAATAATAGTCTATTGACTTTCTTTCCGTTTACCCACTCACCACCATTCTCCCCCTTCCATCCACAAACACACCGCCCACAGCCTTTTTCTCACAAAAACCCTTTCCAACTGAACAGAAGTATACACGATCGCTGGTCGGGCGATGGATATGATTATTGATTAATTCGATTCATAAATATCAGAACTTATTTCCAGTGGAATATGTTTGCATTGGTCTCATGCTTCTGCTTTTTTATGATATTTTATTATCCTATTTTGGGGATTTATGGTACATTTGTCTTTATCAACTTTTCCTCGTTCCCCGGGCTGATATGCTTTACCTTGAGAAAATTGAACGAATTATTCCTTTACGTAAAGGGTGACTTCCTGCTCATCTTAAAAAGTGGAAACCCATAGTGTAGTTTAAAAGACCGTATTTTTAATATTTTTTTGCCTTCATCCATTTTTGTTCATATCTATGATTCTGACTCATGTACTATTATAGTATGGAAGTTATTAATTTGTAAATCGCCTATTGAATGTATTTTTGTTTTTCCATGTTGAAATGAAGAACCAATGAAACACACGCTATAGTATATGAATGGTAAGCTTCACGGCCTGTCATGGAGCCCCCAGCTAAGGCGACGATGTAAGAGGGCGCCCTTTCGTAGGCAGTCGATAGGATTCGTGTAAACAAAATTGTAATGTGTAACATTGTATATCACAAAAATTGTAATAGTAAAGCCTCCAAATATTTCAAAGTCTACTTCAAAGCTGCTGAATGATATCATAAATCTATAAGTATTTTCAGCATTTTTAATGTCTGTAAAATGCGCCTGGCCGGTTATCACAAATTATCTCTTTTTTTTTTCCTTCTTCTTTTAATTATTATTAAACTAAAACATATTTCTAATGTGATTCATATTTGTTGGAGAACGATCCAAACCATAATTCATGCCATTCATGACTAAACAGAATAAATATGCTTTTCATATGCTATTCTATAATGATACTTTTCTCCGCCACACTTAGGCCTACATGTCATCACCCATCTCCAATAACGATTCAATTGGGTCTTGTAAATTGAATTCCTAGTTTCTCCTCCGGATTTTGTTCAAAAACTGCTCTTCGGTCAATTTGAACATATATAAATACGCTTTGTTTTATTTGTCATGCAGCACAAAAGGGAAAATTGCATTATATCAAGAAAGTTTGTTACAAAACACATGTACCTTATTGCCTAGAGTTCCTCTCATTTGTATCTATTTTAATCGCAGAACAACAAAATGAAATTAAAAAAGAGCAGGCAGGAGAAGAAGAAGAAATTCACTATTCTAATTCCTCATTTTTGTGAATATTATGTCACGTTCATGGCAAGATTTAGGAAATGTTAGTTGCGTTGTAACTTCTCTCCGTTACAGCAGGGATTCCCCTTTAAGGCTACTGCATCATCGCTACCTTTTGTTTTCTATGAATTTCTCTATATCTCAACACTTTGGAAAATATGTACTGTATAGAGGTTTAAAATTGTCCAATAATAAAACTCATG
>CP137675.1:17132486-17180812 GCA_037976565.1 Mesocentrotus franciscanus | reverse complement strand
GACCTGCGCAATATATAATGAAATTATCGCTTTGAAAGATGACCAATGTAGACTTGCATATTTGAACACTGGGCATCATTTTATACCACGGGCTTCACAGAAAGATCTTTTAATATCTCTATTATAAGAAAGCTTATTGTTAAGTGCAACTTTTTGTTAGGGCTTAGCATAAGTTTAATTTCTATTTTTTATTACATGACAGCAAGATATAAGTGATAGTCGTACTCTTTTGTATTCTAGTAAATGTAATTTGAAGTTGAAGACTTATACTATTAGAGATGTTTGAGATGGCGTTATGTGTATTCAATGCCTGATTGGGAGATGGTGACCTGTGAATGATGAACCTACGGGGCCTTGTCCATTAACCTGTCCATCAAACTGTGCCGCCCAGTCAGGTACTTTTTGTTAGGGTTTAGCGTAGTTTTCACGGATTCCATGACACCAAGATCTTTTTTTTTAAAGATATCTATTTTCGAAGATCTATATTGCTGGCCATGTTCATTATGTCACTGCTTGTATGTATAATACCTGGCTGGGAGATGGTGAACTGTGAATGATGAGCCAATGGGGCCCTGTCACTTAAATTATGGGTGAACGGCTCGCCTAGTCAGGTAATATTTTCTATTTGTATATTAGCATATGTTTTACAGATTCCACGACATCAGTAAGTTCTTTTCTCTCTTTGGGGATGGAGATTTTGGCTTAGCATATTCCACGATATCAGCTTTTGTTTTTAAAATGAGTATTGATATAATTATTTTTATGACGATTATTTCATTTTTTATTTTTTCCTCGGGTTTGGCATGGGTTTTCCTGGAATCCACGATGGCGGAACTGTCAATAGGTGTTATTTTCCAGATAGTTTTCTTCGGATTCCGTGACGCCACTAATGGGTATTAATGTACACTGCAGTTTAATTCTGAAGATCCGTTATTATGATTATGTTGGTATTTCACATTCAAAGATTACATCTGTCGGTTGTTTTTCTACTTCACATTATACTGCATTCTATCACACTACGTCAATAGAATCCCTTTGTAAAAAAAAATAGGTTCAAAGCATTTTTTTCGTGTCTTCTTACCGAGGTGTTTTATTTCACATATTTCATATAACATATATATTTACATCAATTTACATTATAACATAATAAAAAAGACAAAATTAATTAAATGAATGGTTATAACCATAACATTTTGTGAATAATTTCTTGGTGTTTCGTCAATAAAAAACTTTGCTTATTTGCTATATAATATCGTAGTTTTAATTTGAAATTAATAAATAGACTTTTACTCTTTACTATCATAGCGAAGTTGGATATACATTATGTATATTATATATCGGCCTAAAATTAACATGAATTTTATCACAAAGTTGTCTTTTTCTTCAATAAAATAACCTATTACTGATGCTTTTTCATCAATATTTATTTGCTCATGAAAGTAATTATAAAATAAGTTTTCAATAATTTTCCAAAAAACTCGAACCTTGTTAAATTTTAACAAGACATGAAAAATTGTTTCTGTTTCTTTACATATATATCACACTGTTCATTGTCCATTATACGCCATCTGCATAGATTATGTTTGATGGAAATAAATTATGCAATACTTTAAAATTTACTTGCTTTATCTTAATATTTCCTATTTGTTGAATTAAAAATTGAATACTTTCTGCCAATTAAAAGAAAAAGGTAAATTCAAGTAATTTTCCCAAGTAACATGTAACAATTGGTTTCTGAAGTTTTTGTTTAAGGAGGGATAAATAACAATGTTTCGTCTTCAAAATAGATAATTATATCAAAAAAATCTCCTGTAGCTACTTCTATCAAATTTAAATTGTTTTGTTTACTACTTAATTGAACATTCTTTTGAATACATAATTTATTTAACCAATAGCATGGAAAACATTTCTTTAATTTTGATGAATACAAAGTTTAATATTTAACAGAATCGAATCTTTCCAACTACCATTTTTGATCACGTGCTTTACTTTACAAATTCCAGCTACGTACCACTTTGAAAACAATAATGTGGAATTTTAAAATCTAATATGACTGTTTTTCCATAATATCTCCTCTTCTATTTCTGTTACCTCAACTTAACCTCGATATTTAAATTCTGACCATGCAACAAGAACATTTTGATAAAACTCTGACAGTCTATTTTGTTTCAGGGGCGGATCTACGGGGGGGGGGGTTTAACCCCCTTGGGCTGCCAAAAAATAAAAAATAAAAAAGAAAGAACGCACACTGGAGAGAAACCTTTCAAGTGCAAATATTGTGAGAAGATATTCAACTCATCTGGTAACTTAACCAAACACATGATAACTCTGGATATAACTGTGTATTAAACTGTTACTTGTATTGATTTAACAAGACGTTATCATGCACTGCTTTTTATGGTCTATATTGTGTTAGTAGATGCCAGGAAAACATCACTTACGGGCCGGGGGTTCAAAAAACAAAAAAAAATCGCCTCGCCGCTACGCGGCTCGTACGTGGACGATCGTCATTGGATCAAACACCCCCCTTAGCAAAAAGCTAGATCCGCCCCTGTGTTTACACAGCATTTTCATATATTTCTTATTCAAATTATATCGTAAGATATCTGGAAAAATTCCAATCATTTCAATCCAACATCTGAATGATGATTTCCATCTACAAGTTTGTTTATCCAATAATTTGCTTATCCAAGATAAATACAAAGGCCCGTATTCTGGAGTCAGGTTTAACTTTAAACCTAGGTTTAAATCAAGTCTAAGTCTCGCCTAACTCTCAGATTTAAACCTAGGTTTAACATTACGTTTCTGAAGTCAGGTTTAACTTAAACGTAGGTTTAAGTCTGGTCTAACTTTGTAGAAATTGTACACAAGTCATATTTAAACCTGGAGTACACCTAGTTTAAGTCTGGCTTAAGTCAGGTCTAACTATTTTTCGCAATGGCGTATTTGTTGGATATTCAGAGAAGAACGAACGCACGTACGCGCACGGCGGCCGAAAAGTGGAGATATCGCGATCCACTTCTCGGCCGCCGTTCGTACACACGGTTCGAAAACGGATTGCATTGTCCTACAAAAATGCCTAAAATTCGACAAAATGAGCTTCAATGTTGACCTTGGACTAGTTATTCTGCATCAAGAAGGTATTTTTGATCATTTTTAATATCCTTTTTAGTAATTTTAATCTTATTTATAGCATTTTAGGATGTTCTGGAAGTTTTTACTAATCTGGGCAGAAATTTTAGAATTACCGAGTTTTGTATCAACAATTTATTTAATATTTTTAAAGGCCAATTCCACCCTAGGCCTAGATTCAGAATTTTTCAGCAGTTTTACAATAAATCGAAGGGTAAGACAAAACAAAAAATCTCGCCGTAACGTTCAACGGTTACTTCGAAAGAGATTTTTTTGTGTCAGATATTTTGAATTGAAATTATTAAATTTGCAGCACGAATTCTAGCTATAGCAGCTACCCTGGTGAGCTGTACTGAGCATGTGCAGTAGAAGCAGACTACATTTTCATGGTAGTTAAACCTTGGCTTAACTTTAAACCTGGGTTTAAGTTTAGACTAGACTTAAACCCGGGTTTAACTAAACCTGGCTTTCAGAAACTGAAATGATACTTAGACCTGAAGTCTGGCTTAGTTAAACCCGGGTTCAAGTTAAAGTTAAACCTTCAGAATACGGGCCAAATAATTTATTTTCGATTGCATGTGTACCATATCAAGACCACCATCTAACTTTTTATTTATACAGACATTTCTTTTCACTCTTTCTCTTTTTGAACTTCAAAGAAAAGCATAAATAATTTATTCAATGATTTAAAAACAAATTTAGGAGCAGGTACTACAGTTGCCGTATAAACAATTTGTGAAACGATTAAGGCTTTGACAAAAACAACCACTTTACCATAAAACGTTAATATTTTTTTTCTTCCAGTTTTTCAATATATTTTGAATTTTTTCGATTTTGTTTTTCATTCCAAATTATTTTAGTCTTATCCCAATTTACTTGAGGACCTGCCACTGCTCCAAAATTTCTGACCTCTTCCATAACATTGATCAATGATTCTGAACTATTTACAAAAATGGTTGTGTCATCTGCAAAGCCAGGTTCACAGCATTATGTCCATGTTGTTATCATAAAAATCGTATCGACCAAACCAATGTTTGTATAGGAGCTATTGATCGAATCTGGAATGACATATTTGAATTGCTTTTACAATGCAGACCTATGAAGACCTATTTTTATTTAGTATCATAGATTCATGGGGTGCAGACCAATTTAAAGTCGTGTCATCATTTTGAAATGAGCAGGTCAACCATTTAGCATAACCGCCATGCAAGTGCCAGTGTGCACTAATGGAAGCTGCATACGTTCTATCTAAACATGTAAATGCTTTACACGAGTCCGTTTTTAACAGATAATTGAGGTCCATGACGGATAAATCAAACAGGGACTCAAACAGCAGCCACTACGACCCAAAACTACTTCTCCAGTCCCTTAATTAGGAAAAAGGAAGCCATCTAGAATACCACTTGATGATTTCCATCTACAAGTTTGTTCATCCAATAATTTGCTTATCCAAGATAAATACAAAATCTTGGATTCCATCTTCAAACATGTGGCTATCAAGGTGATTGATTACATTTGTATATGTTTAAACTCACATTTTACGAAACAACGAAAGACATTTGTTGTATGATTAGTAACTCGTTTTGGGCGGGCATTTTGGGGTTTATGCTGTCATTGTCGACGCCATTTTGGTTAGGAATAAGATTTTTGTCTGCTACAGGACAATTAAACTGGTATTAGTAGATTTATTGTCATAACACTTCTCCAATATAAATAGAGTAATAACAGGAGTTAAATACGACCTAGTGCAAAATGTATACCACTTTCTATGACATCCTGTTCAAGGTCTTACGCCATGATTGTGCTGATCCGTTATCCTAGATCCTAGATCCTAGATCCCAGAAGACTACAAAGGCCGATGCCCTAATTCCCTGAACCTAGGCTATATCTAGACGTTTTTATCATGATCATGGATCTTCAAGAAATCTCGGAGATACCAGTCGGGAAGAATGACGTGATCATCCTCTCGTCTTCCTAGAAGTTTGAATCTCCTGGCTTGAAGTCTCTTCTTGACGCCTGCTCCCTTCTTTACCTCGGGCAACTCAAGACGATGGACGATTCTGTACGGAAAATGACAAGGAACTGAAAATACAATAAAACATTTCAAATTTATTTCCTTTGTCACGAGGTCTTTTGACAGATTAAAAATAATAATACCGTTTTAATCAATTTTTCTTTGTAAATAAAAGATGAATATCAGTCTGTTGCTATCTGATGGACTAGGTCACATCCCTTTGACCTTACGGATTTCTGGCTCTGGGCATATGTAGCCTGTTTGTAGGCCTATTATATGTATCAAAATCGTAGATAGAATTTGATTGGATTTAAGACGGACAATGAAAAATATATAGAACCATTGTTGCTAAATTGTTTAATGACATTGTAATACATGTATGTAAAGTTGATACCCCTGTATACTACATTTTCATCACCATTATGGAGAAGGATTAACTTTTTTTTTAATTTTAAAGATGATCGGTAACCATGACATTTACTTTGGATTATCTTCCTTGATCAAGTCTTTGATGTTAGCAAGGAGAGTGAGAAAGGTGTCCAAACACGCCTCTGGATCCCAGAATCTCTGCAACAACAAAACAAGAATGAAATGCCTGAGTAAACATATAATAGCTGTCTTTTTCTAGAAGCATTTAACATCAAAGTTTTAAAATGACACAGAAAGGCCGAAACGGCCGCCCCGTGAGAAAAGGAAATAAAAAAAGGGATGATTAGACCAAAAATGTATTATTGCATGATAAAAAACATAATTCACGCAGTTCGCCTCACCATCAAATTGCCGTTGAGATTTCCTCCACTATATTAACGGAGAAACTTACTATAGGGAGAATTTTAATGCCCCCTTTTCATTCATCTATTGCCGTCCCTTCGGAAGGGGTTGGCGGCTATGCACATCCATCACTTTCTGTCATGTACATTGTACCCTTGTTTTAACCTCTCCGTAGTTAAGACCAGTCTATTTCTTGACATCATCAAACCAAGTGGTTCGCTGTCTACCCCTTTCTCGTTTACCCCTACCATTTCTTCCAGCAAGATCTTCTGCAATCCTCCTCCTCTCATCACATGACCAACATACACTAGTGTTATCTTCTGCACTGCGTTAATCAGTTCTCTCTCTTTGTTTGCTCTGTTCAGGACTTCTGTGTTGGTAATTTTCATCACCCAGCTGAATCTTAGCATTCTGCGGAAACACCCATTTCAAATGCTTCTAACTTTCGTTCCGTTTGTTTGCATAGAGTCCATGTTTCGACTCCATACAATAGTCAGATTACTCCAGATGTAGCATTTCCAGATTCTGCATCTCAGCTCAAAGTTTATCTTCCTTCAACATAATATCTTTTCCATTTTCATGAAGACTGATCTTGCAAATTTCAATCCTCTGTTTTATTGCATTGTCACATTTTCTATCGTCTGTGACTGTCTGCCCAAGATAAACAAACTTGCTTACTTGTTCTATTAATGTATCATTGATTTGAATGCTAACACGAGCGAATTCCTTCTTCCGCAACACCACCGTGGTCTTAGCCTTGGAGACATTGATTGCCATACCACATTTTCCATCCTCTGTGACTGTCTGCCCAAGATAAACAAACTTGCTTACTTGTTCTATTGATGTATCATTGATTTGAATGCTAACACGGGGGACTTCCTCCTTCCGCGACACTACCATGGTCTTAGTCTTGGAGACAATAATTGCCATACCAAATCGTTCCCCTTCATCATTCACTTTTCCTACAAATCTCTGCAAATCCTCCTCCGATTCGGCTAATATTACAGAATCACCCGCATACCTCAGGTTGTTAATTTTCAAACCTCTTATTTTGATACCCTTTTCATCATTCAGTACTCTGAAAGTCATCTCTGAATAGATGTTGAACAACAAAGGAGAGATCATACAACCTTGTCGAACACCTTTCCGTATTTCAACTTCTGGCGATAACCCTGCCTGCTTCGTATTACTGCCTTCTGGTTCCAGTACAGACTTGCAATCAGACGTACATCCTTCCCATCTAGACCCAGAGAGTTCAGACAGCTAATCAATTTCTCATGATTAACTCGGTTAAATGCTTTCTTATAGTCCAGGAAGCACATGTACACATCCTTCTTTTTCTCCAGGTAACGCTTCATAGTCATTCGCAAATTGAATATTTCTTCTCTTGTGCCCTTGCCTGGAACAAACCCACTTTGTAAGTCACTAATGTCTTTCAGGATAGTTGACTGTATTCTGCTGGTGAAAAAAGCAGTAAGATCTTAGATGCATGGCTTATGAGGCTAATGGTCCTGAAGTCTGTGCATGTTGTACTTTTGGTTTTCTTTGGGATCATAACGAACTTTGATACCACAAAGTCTTCCGGCCATTTGCCTGTCGTGTAGATAACATTGCATAGTTTGGCGAGCTCTTTGACCTCTGGCTCTCCTAGACTCGCTAGCATCTCTGTAGAAACTCCATTATATCCACATGCGTTACCTGTCCTTAGTATTTCAAGAGCAGCCTCAACTTCTGCCACTAGAATCTCTGGTCCTTGTTCATTTTCTTCTTTCACTTGTTCATTTCTGTCATATTCATAAAGCTCATCAGTATACTCCATCATCTACTTTGTATTTGTTGTCCTTTTTCACTCTTTATCTTGAATTACACCATTAGTTATCCCCTTTTTATTCTTTTGTGTAACCTCCTCGATCTTCTGATGCATATTCCTTGTATGATGCAGACGGTCTAGTTGCTCTATCTCTTTGCATCCCTTAACGAGCCATTCTTCTTTAGTTTCTGTACATTTCAATCTGATTTGTTTTTCAAGTTCTCTGTATTCTGCATCTTTCCTTTCGTGTTTTCTTCTCTCTTAAATTCAGAATGTCATCTGTCATCCAAACTTGCTTTGCTACACGCTTTTTCTTAGGGAGGCATTCCTCAGCTGCATCCTACATACACTCAGGTTTGACCACATTTCATCTGGAGTCTGTTCCACGTCTTCTATTCTCAGTCCTTCATATCTGTTGTGTACTGATGTAGAATACTTCTCACGGAAATCTCTCTGCCTCAGCAGATCTACATCCAATCTAGCTTTCTTGGAAGGGGCCTTCTTTATCACTTAGTGCGATGTTGACCTTGACAACGATTGGGTTGTGGTCTGAGCCTATATTTGCACCAGGATAAGTTTTGGCCATCCTTTTACTCCTTCGAAAGAAGTTTTGGTGACTGCAATATCTATCTGTCTACGTGCAGTATCTCCTGGTTTCTTCCAAGTGTATAGTTTGCCTTATAGGCCATAATTATGTACAACTATGCAACTATACAGCCATCGCATGTAGGTATAGTCTTAACCAATTGGAACGCGGGGAACTGTACAGCCTTACAACTATGCAACTATACAACTATACATCCATCGACTGGATGTACAGTTTTATCCAATCAGAACACAGGAAACTGTACAGAGTACAGCCATACAACTATAACGGGCGGAACGCGCCATATATATGACAACTATACAACTATACATCCATCGAATGGCTGTATAGTTTTAACCAATCAGAACACAGGATACTATACAACTATACGACTATACGGCTATGCATCCGTCGAAGCACTCGTGAACGCGCATGCATAGTTTCCAGCGTACGGGCCGAAGTGCCATAATTATATTTAAACGTCTTTGGACTACACACACACAACGCACGCACAAGCACGCACACACAAACACACACACACACGACGCACGCGCAAGCACGCACACACAACGAACACACATACACGCGCGCGCACACCAACATACACACACACAAACACACACATTATGCATGAATATTGTAGTTTGAAATGTGTTCAGCTAATGCTTGTCATCATGATATTTTGGATAAGAGGACATTTGAAAAGCAATCATTTTAAACCAAAATACAAACTTCAATAATAAACAACTACTCTTGAAGAAAGCAGAAAATGGGAGAAGCAGGCATGTTACATTTTGAATATAATCGGACAGGAAAAAAAAGACATGAAATTTCGAATGTTTTAAACATTATACGTATCTTTACGTATGGGCACTGCAAATTGGCTGAATCGGTAATGTGCAGTGTGACGTAGTGCCGGACAAGTTTCCAATTAGTTTAAACATACAAAATAACTAAATTATCACTTTTTGAAAATACATGACTCAGGAGGCTGTTCCCTTTTAGGGGACCTATGAAAGAATACTATTCATAATATATTTTGAGTAGACCCCCACGGGAGAAGGCATTCAGGAGAAACACAGAAATTAATGATATTTATGTTCTCAAGAAACGGGAGCTTTCCATTACCACGTCAAAATCCACTAACCCAATTGCCAAATTAAAGGGAGTGTAGCATGACGAGACTATGTGTCTTTCCCGTGGCCCTACTCGGGGCCAAACGGGTATAATACGACTACGGACGACGCGACCGCAGCATTCACGTGCGTGCAACATACGCGAAACCGAAGCGTGAGGAGAACTTCGGTCTGTTTCGCGAACGCTAGCGCGCGCTGACCATGTAGAGATTAAAGACGCACGTTCCCCGTATTCCAGAGGGCGTTCAAAATACACGTACGCGCTGGCGGACGGTGCTAACTGCCTATTGACACCAACAGAATACGGCTCGTACGCAGATGGCTCGTACTATTTGAACGCCCTCTGGAATACGGGGAACGTGCGTCTTTAAGTCGCTGACTACCGTCAAGTCCATTCGTTTACGTGCAGGTGTCCAAAAGAAGACGTAGATGGCGTTAACCTGTATTTGCCATGCTACACTCCCTTTAAGATTCGCATAGCTTTAGTGATCTTATTCATTTTAAATATTAATAACTCTTATTATTGGTCCTATTCATTTCAAAATTTCGCCATTCTGTTTCTCTTGTTTTTCTGCTTTCATACAAATGAACTTGTCACAAAGGTTGAATTGCACTTACCGCAAATGGGATATTTCCATTATGATATTCTTAAGAATTGACTTTAAATGAATGAAAAGCTTACAAATTTCTTTTCATTTTTCCCAAAACTCCACTCAACTCAAACTCAAAAGATTAAAAGAGAGAAGTTTTTATACTTTGCCATTTGCCATCATTGGTGCTCTTTGTGGAATTTCGTCTGTCTTCATCAGTTCAATGGAAGAGAGTGTGGATTTCTCGTTCTCGTAATCTCGCCATCCACAGAGAATCTCGGGAATCCCAGCAATCACGGCCTGGGACCACCATTTGAGAGCCGTGTATCTGTATTTGGGAGAAAGAACAACGAACTCGACAGCGAAGACTTGCAAGAAATCAATTCAAGAGCACCTTCAATTTCACTTGTAGTAAATGTTGTTGTATTAGCAGTATTGCTATCTAGCGGTTTCCTATTTATACCAAAGAATTGTATTTTCAATGTCTTCTGTATTTTGATCACTTTTGGGTTATAAAGTCGTTTTATTCATAATTGTGTAAATATCATGTTCGGATTGCGTGGTATGTCATTATGATGTTCTCAGTTTTCAATAGGTAATGGACATGTAATAGGCCATTTTCGAAATGTACCCAAATTTATGCATATGCCTTTGTGTAGCGCCTCGATACGAACGATATTTTATTCACCTGTTACAAATAAATGTCGATAGTCGGAGTTCAACTTGCATACATTAGTTATTGCTAGGTAGGACAAAAATGGCATTCCCTACCCAACAACACGTATAGCAATTTGCATTCTAACTTTGAAAATACAATTATTATGAAATCATTTGTATCTAGGGACTTAGTGTAAATTTTATTAGTTTACGAAAATAGTCTATTGAAATCCTTAGGTTGATTACTCGAAAGTATAGAAGATTTCCGTTGGGGGGTAAATGTGGGGTGCTCCCGACAAAATTACCCTCGCCTACGACTTTGGAGAGTTACGCTTGTACATAAACTACTACTACACCTACTACTACATATGTACTACAACTACTACTTCTGCTACTTCTACTTCTCCTTCTACTACTACTACTAGTACTACTATACCTACTACTACTACTACCACTATACTACTACTACTACTACTACTACTACTACTATACTACTACGACTACTACTACTACTACTACTACTACTAATGTTACTGCTACTACTACTTCTACAACTACTTCTACTACTACATTGTTCTACAACTACTATTTCTGCCAGGGGCGGATCCAGCCGGCGGCAGGTGGGGGTGGGGCCCAATTCGTAAATTTTTTTTGGTGCTATTTTGAAATGATGTTTTCCTGGCATCTACTAACACAATGGAGAACATAAAAAGCAGTGCATGATAACGTCTTTTTTAAATGAAGTAACAGTTTAAACAGTTTGACCCCGTGACGATGCGGAGCATCGTCTTCGAGCCGCGTAGCGGCGAGGCGATTTTTTTTTTTTTTTTTTTTTGGGGGGGGGCTGTTTTGAACCCCCGTCAGTGATGTTTTCCTGGCATCTACTAACACAATAGTGACCATAAAAAGCAGTGCATGATAACGTCTTTTTAATTAAATCAATTAACAGTTTAAACTGTTTGACCTAATAACGATGCGAAGCATCGTCCACGAGCCGCGTAGCGGCGAGGCTATTTTATGGGGGGCTATTTTGAAACCCCGTCAGGACTGTTTTCCTGGTATCTATACTAACACAATGGTGACCATAATAAGCAATGCATGATTACGTCTTTTTTAAAGCAAGTAACAGTTTAAACAGTTTGATCGTCCATGAGCCGCGTATAGCGGCGAGGCGTTTTTTTTTTTTTTGGGGGGGGGGGGCTATTTTGAACCCCGTCAGTGATGTTTTCCTGGCATCTACTAACACAATGGTGATCATAAAAAGCTGTGCATGATAACGTCTTTTTAAATCAAGTAACAGTTTTAACAGTTTGACCCAATGACGATGCGGAGCATCGTCCACTAGCCGCGTAGCGTCGAGGCGATTTTTTATTTTTTTTATTTTTTTTATTTATTATTTTTTTTCGGGGGGGGGGGCTATTTTGAACCCCCGTCAGTGATGTTTTCCCGGCATCTACTAACACAATAGTGACCATAAAAAGCAGTGCATGATAACGTCTTTTTAATTAAATCAATTAACAGTTTAAACTGTTTGACCTAATAACGATGTGGAGCATCGTCCACGAGCCGCGTAGCGTCGAGGCGATTTTGTTTTTGTTTTTGTTTTTGTTTTTGTTTGTTTGTTTGTTTTTTTTTTTTTTTGGGGGGGGGCTTTTTTGAACCCCCGTCATGCAGTGATGTTTTCCTGGCATCTACTAACACAATGGTGATCATAAAAAGCCGTGCATGATAACGTCTTTTTAATTAAATCAATTAACAGTTTAAACTGTTTGACCTAATAACGATGCGGAGCATCGTCCACGACCCGCGTAGCGGCGAGGCTATTTTATGGGGGGCTATTTTGAACCCCGTCAGTGATGCTTTCCTGGCATCTATACTAACACAATGGTGACCATAATGAGCAATGCATGATTACGTCTTTTTTAAAGCAAGTAACAGTTTAAACAGTTTGATCGTATATGAGCCGCGTAGCGGCGAGGCGATTTTTTGGGGGGCTATTTTGAACCCCCGTCATGCAGTAATGTTCTCCTGGCATCTACTAACACAATAGTGATCATAAAAAGCCGTGCATGATAACGTCTTTTTAATTAAATCAATTAACAGTTTAAACTGTTTGACCTAATAACGATGCGGAGCATCGTCCACGACCCGCGTAGCGGCGAGGCTATTTTATGGGGGGCTATTTTGAACCCCGTCAGTGATGCTTTCCTGGCATCTATACTAACACAATGGTGACCATAATGAGCAATGCATGATTACGTCTTTTTTAAAGCAAGTAACAGTTTAAACAGTTTGATCGTATATGAGCCGCGTAGCGGCGAGGCGATTTTTTGGGGGGCTATTTTGAACCCCCGTCAGTGATGTTTTCCTGGCATCTACTAACACAATGGTGATCATAAAAGCCGTGCATGATAAAGTCTTTTAAATCAAGTAACAGTTTTAACAGTTTGACCCAATGACGATGCGGAGCATTGTCCACGAGCCGCGTAGCGGCGAGGCGATTTTTTTTTTTTTTTTTTTGGGGCTATTTTGAAGCCCCGTCATGCAGTGATGTTTTCCTGGCATCTACTAACACAATAGTGACCATAAAAAGCAGTGCATGATAAAGTCTTTTTAAATCAAGTAACAGTTTTAACAGTTTGACCCAATGACGATGCGGAGCATTGTCCACGAGCCGCGTAGCGGCGAGGCGATTTTTTTTTTTTTTTTTTGGGGCTATTTTGAACCCCCGTCATGCAGTGATGTTTTCCTGGCATCTACTAACACAATGGTGACCATAAAAAGCAGTGCATGATAACGTCTTTTTAATTAAATCAATTAACAGTTTGACCTAATAACGATGCGAAGCATCGTCAACTAGCCGCGTAGCGGCGAGGTGATTTTTTGGGGGGCTATTTTGAACCCCCGTCAGTGATGTTTTCCTGGCATCTATACTAACACAATGGTGACCATAATAAGCAATGCATGATTACGTCTTTTTTAAAGCAAGTAACAGTTTAAACAGTTTGATCGTCCATGAGCCGCGTATAGCGACGGGCGATTTTTTTTGGGGAGGGGGCTATTTTGATCCCCGTCAGTGATGTTTTCCTGGCATCTACTAACACAATGGTGATCATAAAAAGCCGTGCATGATAACGTCTTTTTAAATCAAGTAACAATTTTAACAGTTTGACCCAATGACGATGCGGAGCATCGTCCACTAGCCGCGTAGCGTCGAGGCGATTTTTTATTTTTTTAATTTTGTTTATTTTTTTTTTTCGGGGCTATTTTGAACCCCCGTCAGTGATGTTTTCCTGGCATCTACTAACACAATAGTGACCATAAAAAGCAGTGCATGATAACGTCTTTTTAATTAAATCAATTAACAGTTTAAACTGTTTGACCTAATAACGATGTGGAGCATCGTCCACGAGCCGCGTAGCGTCGAGGCGATTTTGTTTTTGTTTTTGTTTTTGTTTTTGTTTTTGTTTTTGTTTGTTTGTTTGTTTGTTTTTTTTTTTTGGGGGCTTTTTGAACCCCCGTCATGCAGTGATGTTTTCCTGGCATCTACTAACACAAAAGTGACCATAAAAAGCAGTGCATGATAAAGTCTTTTTAAAGCAAGTGACAGTTTAAACAGTTTGACCCAATGACGATGCGGAGCATTGTCCACTAGCCGCGTAGCGTCGAGGCGATTTTTTTTTTTTTTTTTTTTTGGGGCTATTTTGAACCCCCGTCATGCAGTAATGTTCTCCTGGCATCTACTAACACAATAGTGACCATAAAAAGCAGTGCATGATAACGTCTTTTTAATTAAATCAATTAACAGTTTAAACTGTTTGACCTAATAACGATGCGGAGCATCGTCCACGACCCGCGTAGCGGCGAGGCTATTTTATGGGGGGCTATTTTGAACCCCGTCAGTGATGCTTTCCTGGCATCTATACTAACACAATGGTGACCATAATGAGCAATGCATGATTACGTCTTTTTTAAAGCAAGTAACAGTTTAAACAGTTTGATCGTATATGAGCCGCGTAGCGGCGAGGCGATTTTTTGGGGGGCTATTTTGAACCCCCGTCAGTGATGTTTTCCTGGCATCTACTAACACAATGGTGATCATAAAAAGCCGTGCATGATAAAGTCTTTTTAAATCAAGTAACAGTTTTAACAGTTTGACCCAATGACGATGCCGAGCATTGTCCACGAGCCGCGTAGCGGCGAGGCGATTTTTTTTTTTTTTTTTTTGGGGGCTATTTTGAACCCCGTCATGCAGTGATGTTTTCCTGGCATCTACTAACACAATAGTGACCATAAAAAGCAGTGCATGATAAAGTCTTTTTAAATCAAGTAACAGTTTTAACAGTTTGACCCAATGACGATGCGGAGCATTGTCCACGAGCCGCGTAGCGGCGAGGCGATTTTTTTTTTTTTTTTTTTGGGGCTATTTTGAACCCCCGTCATGCAGTGATGTTTTCCTGGCATCTACTAACACAATAGTGACCATAAAAAGCAGTGCATGATAACGTCTTTTTAATTAAATCAATTAACAGTTTAAACTGTTTGACCTAATAACGATGCGAAGCATCGTCAACTAGCCGCGTAGCGGCGAGGTGATTTTGGGGGGGGCTATTTTGAACCCCCGTCAGTGATGTTTTCCTGGCATCTATACTAACACAATGGTGACCATAATAAGCAATGCATGATTACGTCTTTTTTAAAGCAAGTGACAGTTTAAACAGTTTGACCCAATGACAATGCGGAGCATCGTCCACTAGCCGCGTAGCGTCGAGGCGATTTTTTTTTTTTTTTTTTTTTTTTTTGGGGGCTATTTTGAACCCCCGTAAGTGATGTTTTCCTGGCATCTACTAACACAATCGAGACCATAGAAAGCAGTGCATGATTACGTCTTCTTAAATCTAGTAACAGTTTTATAAACAGTTATATCCAGAGTTATCATGTGTTTGGTTAAGTTACCAGATGAGTTGAATATCTTCTCACAATATTTGCACTTGAAGCACTTGAACCCCCTAAACCCCCGTAGATCCGCGCCTGAGCGGGGTTAGAGCACTATTTTTCTCCTTTCTCCCTTTTCTCCTCTTTTTCTTCTCTTTTTTCCCTTTTTTTTTGGCCAGGGGGGATCCGCGCCTGAATTTCTGCTACTACTACTACTGCTACTACTACTACTACTACTACTACTACAACTACTACTACTACTACTACTACTACTACTACTACTACTACTACTACTACTACTCCTACTCCTACTTCTTCTACTACTACTACTACTACTACTACAAAAAACTATGAAAACTCAAATACCTCCTAAAATTACTCTTGGCCTGGGCTGAGTTGATATCATTTCTGAGCTTGATATCGATGTAGTTTTGTGGAGGATGTTTGTTCGAGTCATCCCGTTCTGCATCGACTCCGCAACTAAACACAATCTTCTGATGTCCACATTGAGTCTTCATCACCGCAGAATAATAGGCGTTGTCATCTGAAGTGATATCTGGAGGTGCCCCGTCAACTAAATGATTCAAATATGATTCATTGCTTAGGAAATCATAATTACTAAAGATTTTTTTTTGAATACGCTAGAAGGTGTCACTGTATAGGCATGTTAGAGGCCTCAAGTTATAACTATATTTTAATTGGGTAAAGCTTAGACCCATACCTTACCCTTAGTATGAAGCAAATCGAAATTAGACATTTCATGCTCTAAAAATATGGTTATCTATAGTGGCCCAAAAATGGCGGTATCGAACTTAATAGTACCCATTTCAGACATATAAATAGATCCTCTCACATTTATCATGATTATCTTGCTGACGAAGTCTGTTCGTATCAACTTATATAGAGTATACCTGAATAATAAAGCGAGAGAGGGGGAGGGGTAAAAGTGGAGGATTGGAGAGATGGGGAGGGAGATCGAGAGTAAGAAAGAGATAGATAGAGAGAGAGAGAGAGAGAGAAAGAGATCGAGGAGAGGGAGATGGTGTGAGATAGAGAGAGAGAGAGAGATTGTTAGAGAGTGAGAGATAGAAAGATGCAAGAGAGAGAGAGAGAAAGTGGATGAGAGAGAGAGAGTGAGAGAGTATAGAAGAGGGAAAGAGAGAGACTGAGAAAAATAGAGAGTGGGAAGGACAGAGAGAGAGAGAGAGAGCATTAGAAACACCTTACCCAGGGTCACATGTCTCTTAAAATTCTTCAAGCAGTATTCTGTCTCTTTGGAAGCGGTTGTCTTATCGGCGTCTCTCATGCATTCAATGTAATAGGTGCCAGTACAAAGAGTGACGAGGACTTCCATACGGTAAATGGTCTCTATAGCACGAAGCAGACGACAGAATACTCCGCGCTTTCCTACGAAATCTATGTCGAGTCTATTAAAAAAAAATAAAAGAACAAGAATACTCGGCCAACTTGAATATGTCAAATATCTAAGATGGAATGAGAGGCGGTCAACGAATGGGCAAAGGGATATTGGTTCCTTAATCCCAAATTTGGAACAAGGCGATTTTGACAACACTTTTAAAGACACTGGTGCTCATTCACCCGTGGCAGAAATATTAAAAATAGGGTTTCATAACTTTCATTGGACAGAAAATACGTTACTCGCCATCATGAAATCGTTTTCAAAGTTACATTGATTATGACTTCTTAATAAGAAGCTACCAATGTTGGATACACTGTTTTTTGATAAGCACTGTATAAAGGAAATGAACGCCTAGAAAGGAGGAGACAGATAAATAAATGCTGAAAAAGTGACAACAGTCAGAAGAATAACAAGGGCAGATAAAGCAGAACGATTACATGTCATTAGCAGCCAAGAAGAAGAAATTGGTGGGGTGTTAGCTATTAAAGCGGGCAAGGAGAATGGATGGAAGATCTGAACATTAACAAAAAAATATTCGTTGGGAATAAGACTGCTCTCCTCACCTTTTAACTTTGCCATTCTCGGATATCTTGAGGATGTCATGTCCAAATAGCTCTCCTCGATGATCACGCATCCATTCCAACAACGACGTCATCGACGACGGCTGTTCACCTTGCCCCGATGTCAAACTAGCTTGTCCGCCGTAATCATCGATTCCCTCGAGGGGGTTCATGCTACGGACATCATCATCGGGTTCGACGAAGATACGCCTCATTCGTCGATCGTCTCGGTACATGGCGTCATTGTCTAACGAGAAGTTACCAAGTACCTGATGAGCATGAAAATGACTTGGAGTACTCTGTGAAGCCATATTAACCCTCAAGCCTCCTTTAATCTGATTAAAGTGGAATACTCCAAAAAATCTACGAGGAGAAATAAAGGTCGTTTTGTTGTATGTTGAAGAAAATTGAAGATCTTTTTCTAACATCAGTGAGAACAGAATATCAGCGTAGGTTATGTTCTCTTTGGCTGTGTAACAACATACCAATCACAAATCAATAAGATGATCAATGGATGAAAGCAATGTTACAGGGTAAAGAAAATGCACTCATAAAAGAACCTTGCAATACGGGAGTTATTTTTGGATTGATGTGGGATTCCCCAGTCATATGCTGGGAATCCCCAGCCAATACAAAATTGCATTCTATCACACCCTTTGTTAAACATTAGGTTCACAGCATTATGTTCATGTTGTTATCATAACATTCGTATCGACCAAACCAATGTTTGTATAGGAACTATCGATCGAATCTGGAATGATATCTTTGAACAGCTTTTACAATCCAATGCAAAACCTATGAAGAAATATTAACTGCAAGTTTCATTTTATTCAGTATCATAGCTTCTTGGGGTGCAGACCAATCTAAAGTCGTGTCATCATTTTGAGATTAGCAGGTCAACCATTTAGCATAACTGTCATGCAAGTGCAGTGTGCACTATAACAGAACGACATGGTGTTGGTCCCTGCATGGAGACTTTTTATTGCCAAGGTTGATGCACACTTCACGTAAATGGCAAGGGATTGCAGAAAACTTGGAAAGATTTAACCTATAGGAGAAACTGATAAGAGGACATAGGCTGCTAGAATTCGCCAAGTTTCATGATCTTGTCCTGGTAAACAACCTATGTTTCCGGACTTTGTCAAACTATGCAGTATGTTCTTGCAAATTCATAAGTAATAATATAATAATAATAAGACATTTCTATACCGCAAATTGCAAAAAGCCTCTAAGCGGTTTAGAAGGAAAAAAGTTGAGAAGTAAAGGAAACAGAATTAGCATTACAAATTACATCAAATCAATTAACATTAAAACTTTGCAAATAAAAATAATACATGTATATAATTACTAATCACTTACAACCAAAATACAAATAGTTCATAAATTAATAGTATCCTACGTTAATCGATACAAAATATAAAAGGCAAAATGTCAGAGGGCTATTTAAGAACAAGACTTAAAGAGATGTGTTTTTAGCATTGTTTTAAATGTATTTAAAGAACTGGCATTGCGAATTTGAAGGGGGAGATTGTTCCAAAGAAATGTAGCTGCATAAACGAAAGAACGTTGACCGTATTGTTTATAAGAAATATTGTGAGACCGAGAGAGGAGAGATTGAGAAGCAGATCGCAAAGTCCGGACAGGAGTGTATCGAGGAAGGAGTTCAGAAAGATATGAAGGAGCGAAACCATGATAAGTCTTGAAAGTAAGGAGGAGAATTTTGTAAGTGATGCGAGAAGTGATAGGAAGCCAGTGAAGTTTTTGAAGAACAGGGGTAATGTGAGAAGTACGAGGAACACAAGAAACAAGACGAGCTGCTGTGTTTTGGATACGCTGGAGCTTTGAGGTTATTTTTGCAGGAAGACCAAAGAGAAGGGAATTGCAACAATCGAGCCTAGATGTGACGAAAGCATGGATAAGACGATGGGCTGTATTCTGGTCGAGAAGCCTACGAATTTTTCCTATTTTCCTTATAGCTACAAAAGCAGATTTACAAATGGCATCAACATTTTGAGACAAAGTAAGTGAAGAATCCATAACAACACCAAGATTACGGGCCATAAATGATGGCTTAATTACAGACTGCCCAATTCTTAAACTGATTTGTGGGACATGAGAACAAAACTTGGAATGAAAGTGAAGAAATTCGGTTTTAGAGTCATTTAGAGAAAGCTTGTTCTGAAGTGCCCAAGTTCTAACATCCTCTAAGCAATATGAATGCATAGTATGAATGCATAGTGTACAATTTTGAAATAACAGAGTGCAAAATTGTAATATGAATCACTGGATATTTACCATAAAGTCTATTTAAAATAAGTAGGTTTGTAACAATTGTTCATGTAATATTTCCTCACATATTATTGATAATCTGTTATATTAATGTAAAATGACTTAGTAAATGTGTTATTATACTTGTTAGCACTTTACAAATATAAATAAATAAAGTATCATTATTTGTAAATATTGTAAATATTGGTATAACAAATTTCAGTTACATTTCTAAGAGCCGCCGTTCTTTTTACTCTTATAAAGAGAACGTTGCCAAGACCTCTTCTATTTGTTTTCTACAAAATAATTTAATAAAAATAACTTACTAATTAATTATGAGCTTGTGAATTTAGCAAGTTACACTTTCAAAAATAGTGAGCCAGACCCAAGCAGTTCATACTTGATTGGTCACATCCACCAAGGGTGTTTTGTTGTTGGATTAGATTTTCTATCTGAAGTTCTGAACCACACCTTCTCCTTGCTACACACAACATACAGTTGATTTTGATAGTCAGATAGCTAGTGTGAAGCAGATGTATTCATTTCAAATGATCGCTGAACAGGCCTACTTCTACAAACATCGTTGGATTAAAGTGAAGTAAAGTTTCACAACCAAAAAAGTGAAACCTCGATCGTTTCCAACATGTCTATGACGGGTTAGGGCCCTACCGTCGAAGAAAAAGTAGACCGCCCTCTCTTGACTAAATGCAGACATCGCGCAGAAATCAAAGTGGAACATAATTTGGATATGCAGATGAAGACGACACTCGCAGCCCAAAAAATGTTTTTAAACCGCGGTTCTGGGCCGAAAATTTGGTGTATGAACACTACTATAGAGACCGAAAGCACGCGAGACCGATAGCCGAGACCTAAATGGCGGTCTCAAGCCCCCCTTTTTTTTGCTCCTTTTCTGAGGGTTCACAAGACTCATTATTCTTTAATAGTCTCATGGACTTTCAGTCTATTGGGATGTTCCTGAATCAGTACCTTGAATCCTTAGCATTGTTGAATTATGCACGCGCTGTATAGTTGGAATTAGGAAACATGTATCTGCTTTAATTGTCAGCACAGGGAAAAGCTGTTCTCACATATTCTTAGCCATTTCTTTTTCAACCACTTCTGTCACGTTCTGTGCTGTGACATTAAAAAAAAAAAAAAAAAATCATTTAAAATTTCACCAATTTTTTCATTAGTTACACCTGACCTATAAAGGATATTATAACATAAAAGGCCCTTTAAATCCATACGGCATGTGATTATGAGAGAATTACAGCAGTAATTGCACGTATTCATTTCAAAAGAAAGCTTAAAAACCCCTCTATAACAATTTAAAAAATATATATTTATGATTATTTTTTTAATAAACGTTTATTTTTTCTAATCACAATCCGGGTTCCCTCGATACCCCCTAGTGAAGCCCCCTCCCGAGTTCAGAACGTGATCATTTAAATCTCAGATCTGCATTTGCTGTCATCTTTATGGGCTGGATTGACAGGCAAATAGGAGTGAAGGAAAAGTGGAAGAATGAAGATGATAAAGAATACAAAGAGGAGAAAGAGAGCGAGATAGGAAGAGAGAGAGAGAGAGAGAGAGGGGGAGAGAGAGAGAAGGAGGGAGAGAGAGAGGGAGAGAGAGGGTCCTAAAAGAATGTACACATTTGTACACATTTGTTACATGATCAATTTGCCGGGAATAAAGCAGAAATTCATCATGAAACAAAAAACGAAAAGAAACAAAAACTGCATCATTCATAGGGAGTGATTCGTTTCAAAACACTTTTCTATCTACAATAACAAATTATTCCTATCCACACAGTTTTGCAGTAGGTACTCGTTCTTAATTATCATAGAATATTCAACAATAGTCTACCACTTACATCATCACTCTCATAATCCTTTGTCCCTGCAATCAATACAAATGAATTTTCCGGAAAAAAGAGACCCCCTTGGTATTACAAAGTTTTGGTATGGGGTCATGAATTTGGTTCAAATGAACATATTGGAAGCATATGCGATTTTACAATATTCAATGATCGTTGTCGCGGTTGAAATCGAGTCTAAAGTGATGAAATTGTAAATGATAAACTCTTTATGTTGTATAGCACCCGCTCAAGACTGATATTACTTTAGCTTTAAAACAACGTTTCTTGACTACAACCGACCGATTTGCTATTCCCGTTTGGAAATTATATATCGGAACTGCATATTCTGAGATTTTCATGGTCGCAGCTGCCAGGGGCGGATCCAGCCGGCGGCAAGGGAGGGGGCCTAAAAAGGGGCCCACTTCGTGCGAAAATTTGAAAATCGTGCCGGTCGATTTTTCGCTCAGTTGGGGGCGCCAGGAGTAGCGAGCACAAATTGTTTTTTTGGCACCCGAAAATTTTTTTTCCCTACGGGAAGGGTGATTTTTTTTTCCACCGCCACCCCTTGGGCGCCAGGGGAGGGGCCCCAGGCCCCTGGATCCGCCACTGGCAGCTGCCATGGAATGGCCTTAGGCGCTATTTGAAATATTTGAAATTTACCGGGAGCACCGGTAAATTTTGATTATTCAATTTGCTCGAAAGCAGAAGTGTTTTAGGAGCTAAATTTTGTAATGCTTATAAATACATCCACAGGAGCATCCAAATATATCAAAAATTTAAAGAATTACTATCCATCCAATTTCAAAATTTCCCAAAACTTAGCATTACCTTTAATACGAATATGAACATAGGGAACCCGTATGTTAACACTGATTGCTTACATGTGATAAGTTTCTTATTGAGTATTGTCGTTTCCATAAGGTCTTAATTATACATGTAGTTACAACATTTTAATTGCAACCACCATCATCATTATTATTAGGCCTAATCACTACCCCCTGCAAAATTTCGCCCATACGATCAAGAAATCTTTACATAAAGATTGGGAAATGCATGAGAGGGTAGACTATAGTGAAAAGAAATGAAAATAATACTCAATGGAACGTGTAATTATAAACATTTAATATGTTACACAATATATCTCTGCATTCTTTATCTCAAATGAAGATACATAAATTTCTCTTCCAGACTTTCTGAACCAGTTGAAACATTTGACATACTGACACATGGTCATACAGTGAACATTCTCATACAATAATAAGCATTAGCATATCAATAAAGGATAAACCTTCATCAAATTAAAAAGAAGAAACCGTAATTGTAAAGCTATTCATTGAAGCACCCCCATCACTCTCGGAATACTAGTATTCCATGTTCATAATATTAAGATAAATATGGTCCTATGCTTCCAGTAACTCGCAACTGGTCTATTATAAAGGGTAACTAAGTAAAGGTTTGCAGACAGAGATACACTGCTGATATAAAATTGTGTAAAAGAAAAGAGCAATCATTTCATTATTTTATAAGGAAATACATGTACCCTTTTAGTCTTTTTACACATACATGTACATGTACATACAATCTCAATTGCAAATGTAGAAAGGATTCAGGAGTAAAGTTCAGTATTAGTTCAGAAGTCACCTAATTTCAATTCAGGTGTTTCTGTAAGAAAAGTCAGAAGATTGTAATGCATCAAGTATAAACAAGTAACTAATAAAACAACATAAGGACCTTTCCATTCAAAGTCTATAAACCGGTTATCATTTTTCTTCATGAATTGACTTATTCTTCAACAGGACATCGAGGAAGTGACATAATTAAATGCATTCTTGCATATTACACATGTATTTTTATCTTAACATTTGCTGGAACAAAATGAACATTAATCTTTGTGGAGCTTACAAATTTACTTAGGAGTGCAAAAAAGACAAGGCTAGAACTTTTTGCCAAAGAGATTTAATCAATCCTATTATAACATGCACATTGATAACCAACCATCATAATGTAGATATACGTTGATAATCCATGTAAAAATCTTATTTCAATCTTGGAAATAGAAAGAACAAAATTAATACAAACCTACTTTTTCTTCTAAAAATAATTTTGACATCACAATATGAATAAACCACATTTCTTCAGTAAAATATACATTCTTATATTTTCAAAGTGCTTGTCACCTTTGCAATGTTTCTGTATATCCTCGATCATTTCTATTTTGATGCCTGTACAAAACTAACTACAAATTTCATTCACTATAAATGAAATACATGTCTATATAGAGAGCTACGGAGAAAAAGATTAAAGGATCTCAAGTGTATTCCCTTTTTTTGCTCTCTCTAAATAATTGTTTGCAAAACGGAAATGCATCTAATTTTAGAAGCAGATGAAACAGATTCACACTATAAGTCAATGCTAACATCAATGCCTTTTATATACATGCGATATCCGATCAGGTATATGTTTTGTGCTTATAACTTACGCTGATGTAATGTTATACGACTGGTAATTGCCATTAAGTCCCAAACTAAAACCCTTTCGTTCAGGGAATTCACAGCAAAAAAGTGAAGTTCATTACAATTTGTCACGATGTCCGAAATAAATTGGTAAATTTTGTAAAAACATGTTGTTTTCCCTGTAACAACAAACATGTTTTCTTCCATGAAAGGCCAACATGGTCATTTATTGTGCATATTCCTAGCGCTTCCATGTACACTGTCATCATCATTTATGACTTTACTTACAAGAATATAGCCTCATTATCAATCATCAGTAGTGTAGCTTTCTATATACAGCCATGAACACTGATCACAAATAAACAATACAGTAGACACACGAGGCTTGATGTGTTGGAACTCGGAAGCTATTTCACCCCCCTTCACATGCATGTAGAGTCTTGTAGACCCCTTTCCCAAATGTGCTAAGAAGATCTAACCCTTCCCTACAGTCATCAGAACCTACATGTACACATGTACTACAAATTACTACATTGTGAAGATTTAGGACCTTGTATCCCTCTGTTTTGTAATTACCCAAATGCCTGCAGTAACCGACTGGTAGGCGTATTATGCCTATGGGGGTACAAGAATGCAGTAATCAGCAGGTATATATTTTTGTTTAAATTCAACAAATCTTCACATAACAGTATTAGAGGGACAGCTGAAAAACGAATAATCCTGGAATGAAATCATGAAGGCTCCTAGTTATCAAGTTTCTCCATGGTTGCTTCACACAGACATTATACAGTATATCAAGGCAGTATATGGTCAGAGGTTGCGACTAGTGATACAAATATGTAGAGTTTGAAGGCAGTTGGGATCGGTTGTCATCTACAAAGATTTTTGTTTATTCAATGCATTTCTTTCTTTTATGAATTCTTGAGTAATCAATATTTTGACCAGTCGTTCTGTAATCTGGAGGATAATTTTGACTTACACAGAGAGTTTGATTGAGTCATCACACTAGCTCATCCGAGGTGCTTGTGAAATAGAGTTCCATAGTGTGACGTAATACTGGCCAAGTTATCAAGGTCGCTGGTTCCAAACAATGGTCGGTGATCACACCAGCCCCAAACATTGAATTTGCCCTGCTCCAGCCCGTGCTTGAATGATTTTGCAGTGAACGTCATGCGCAGGCTCTGTTGTGTGGAACCAGTAACCTGGACTACTAGTGAGTATGACGTTAGCACTTTGGTAATTTAATGCACCTTAGTACTTGGGGGAATAACATGTATTACAAAAACAGAAAGGGATTTGTCCTTCACCATAGTATGAAAACATTACAGATAGACATCAGTACAACCATTTTACCAATATGTCATAGACCGATACAATGTAAGGCAAAATGCACTGTAAAGCTCTCTTTACCTGATAATTTAATATTAAATTTAATAATTAGCAACAATTCTAAAGCCTAACTTCCATCAGAGGAGAAAATCAAAGAATTCCTTGAAACTATGTGCTGATGAATTATGTATGTCAGGGAATTTGTACCTTTAGGTGGGTGGTCATTAACACATGTAAGATGCATTTTAAATGAGAAATTAATCCTACAGTACAAGGGCACAGGTTTACATAATCATAAGCTGTAGGATTGTTGTCTTTGATAATCCCTGTCTAGCTTTCCATGTATAATTCTATGTACATACAATTCTGTCTGTTCTATTTTGAAATCATAGAGTGATATACTTGCTCCCTCTATCTCTCATCATGTTACATTGGTGATAGCTCCAAACGTGATACATGTACTTGGGTGTGTGTTTCGATTGCATCTTCCCTGTTAGACGGCTAACTTGCTGATCTCTGACGACTGCTTTCTGTGATGGATAGAGTCGGGCGTTGGGATAGCCTCACCGGTAGGCTTGGGAGCAGGAGGGATTCCGCCTGGCTTACCACTCAATGGACGCATCTTTAGCTTGCCAGACTGCTTTGCCATGTTGTAGTCACCAGAGTCAAAGTACTTCATCTGCTGGTTATCATGGTAAAAAATGACAAGAGGGGAGAAAATGGAGGATAGATAAGTACGAGTCGATCTCAGTCTTTTCTATTCTTTTCTTTCCTTCTCTCCATTACAGCACAAAACTTGTGTATGTGATATGTGCATATATATAAGTAAGGCATATTATTATTATTATTATTTTTTATCATTATCATCAATACCGGTATTATTAAGAATTAGCAATAATGGGGGGGCAGCGCAGGAGACAAAAAGAGTAAGGAACAGGATGAGAGAGACGAAAATGATTAAAAAAGGGATAGAAATAAAACAGGTGTTTGAGAGATAAGTAAAAATACAATGTATAAGGGTAAATTGATGGAAGACAAGAGGGAGAGAATGCACAAGAAGGTAAACGATGCAGCCATGAAAGAGAGTAAGGGAAGAATCAGGAGTAGGGACAGAAAGAAAAGACAGGAGAAATTAGAAAGCAGATGAGAGGAAAACAAAAGGAAAGGTAAAGAAGTATATGTTGAATTTATACAAATCTGATATGGGGCGGTTGTGGGGGTTGTGGATCCCTGAGATGTTGGAAATGTTAACCCCATCTCCCCTTCTTCACAGGCAGGGGAAAATGTCATATCGGTATTTGGAACCGACTTTAGACTATTCAACTACATGTACAATTTGTACATGTATACTGTAAAACCAAACACATTGTGACCAGACTCCTGTCTCCATAGCAAGTATCTTTATTAAGAGGTCAAATCTCAGAAACATTTTACGAAATTATAGCTCTTTAAAAATAGTGTTAATCTTTCTATATACTCACATTTTTGTTCAGCCTCTTTTGTAGAAATTGTGATCCTCCTGGCTTTGATAGACCTCCAAACTTTGCCTTTAGCTTGGCCTCTTCCATTTGCTCTATGGACTACAAGAAAGCAGATACAAGTTGAGTAAAAACAAGGAAGTGACTAGTACAAAAAACAGAAGTCATACTGTAGGGCTTGTAAGTTACATGTATGTAATATTGCCAATATTGCCATTTCTGTAAAAACCCCAATAATTGCTCATGTTTATAATTAAAAGATAAAGTCATAATTCATAAAGTCGCAGAAGTCCATGACATGTTCAGTTCATCTGACGACAGGTTTAATTTTCTTGAAATAGAAGCACACAAAGAGAAACAGAGACAAAGTTGAATTCTGCTTTATAATTTGAGAAAATTTAAACTTCTGCTCTACGGGCCAGAGGTACTTGCAGTGCAGAGTCAAAATGCCCCTCCATCCCCCCCCCCCTGCCACATGTAAGATCTTCCACACCTTAAAACTGCCTGAGTCAATGGCAAATCTGTATCTACAACTACTAGCAGCAGTGCATCAAAGATGTTATGGCAGGTATACATGTACATGTAAATAATTTTCAATCCCATTATCTTGAAAATTTTCACATTTTTTCTTTGCCTTTTTTTTGTTTTAATGGGGGTTGGGGAGGGGGGAGCGATCAGGATTGAAAAAAAAAATTTTCCTCGGTAACTGCGGGGTGAAAGGAAAGTAGCCAATCAAAATTAAAGACTTTCCAAAAAGCTTTTTGATATCCTACAACAGTCTACAGTATGTTGGTTTGAATTAGGAAAAACAAACAAACTACAGTCAAATAAACACAAACGGGGCCAGGGCCCTACATGTACAGTATGTACTAGAGAGTAGCATACATGTAGACCTAAAAAATCAGTCTATTTCGTTCAGAGACACATGTTTCACTGAGAGCCTGAGAGTACCTCTGACTTCCTACAAAGTACAATGATCGCAGTTGTGTATAAATGTAAAATCATTTCTCGAAAATGAAAGGTAAGTATAAATAATAAGTCTATACAAATATAATATACAAGAATATGTTTTTATATTTTACAATAGTTGTAACATGAACCTACATGCGCTACATCCGTTTTCTCGCTGTAACTTAAAGAAGTAACAAATATTATTTTGCTATTTGATTGCTGAAGTATCATAAACAAGAACCTAGAAATGTAACATTTCTTTTTATAGAGAAAGGGGATGTAGAAGTCTAAATGTTATATTATTGTTATTATCGATATCACTTTAATTATCGATATGTAAATGCGTTCAATGTAATCCATTGTGACGTCATATTTTGTTGACTTGCTGATTATCAACAAGATGGAATGGACGCTACCGGGCGTACCGGAATAAATCATATCTGAATCGTTAAATATACCAGTGTAAACTAACTTATTGCGTATGTCTGTGTGTTGGTGTGTACCAAGCCGAGTAATCCATACAAATAACAGTGCCCACTCCTACAATGCATGAACTTCATGTCATGAAGTCTAACCGTAAACGTAATAACCGGATACTGGGAAGTGGGATAGCCTTTGTGGCTAGTGCCTAGTCAACTACAAATAAATTGAAATTTAAAAATTCAAGTAAAATTTTATTCATTCGATGTGTTACTAGCCTGGCCAGACTCGCCGGCCTCAGATGCACGAACGATGTGTATATTTATAAACATGTTAGATGTTCATAACAATTAATTAATAACAACATGCATGAATCATGCGAGTGAGACTGAGTCTGAGATTCTGAGAATGTGTCCTGAAAACTAACCTGTTTTGATGGTCTGTCTGTCTGAATTTTCTTTGGAACAGGCGGCTTGATAAGTGGTTGAGCTGGCCTAATGAATTTTCCAGAGTCTGTTTTTGGAATAGTTTGGCTAGGTTCTGTCATTACAGCAGGCTGTGATTGTGCTTCAACAGCGGGTGGCTTTTCAGATGGTTGTGCAGGAGCCGGAGCCGACTCCGTTGTTTCGGCAGTCGCAGGTACAGGTGTGGTATCCATGCTCTCTTCGATTTCAGCGGGAGCTTGCACTTCCGTTGCCGGGGCTTCGGCGGGAGTAGACTGTGTTTCCTCCGCTGAAGACATCTTTTTGTCTGTTCGGCCACTTGCGATCAAATTTTAGTTACCTTAAAACGTTGCTACAGCCCCAAATTAGCTCGGTTAGACGTCGATAACCACACTGGAATGTAGTTTAATATCATGGAAATATTGTGTAATAGCTTGTAACCATCCAAAGGTAATTAGACTCGAATTTTTAAAATTTATTGTCGATGCCCTGAGCTTCTGGAACAGTGGCTGAATAATGGCGGTGAATGACGTCATACAGCTGAAATTGATTCGTTTATAACGCGAGAGGGCCGGTGGTTGTGTATTTGACATAGTTTGGCAATCATTATGTAGGCCTTTATTTTCACTTCTAAATATTTTTTTTTATAAATCATCGTCTCTTTCTTCTTTATTAGTCTCTTTTCATTATTCCTCTCCAGCTGTCTTTCATTTTCATGGAGGCCTACATGTATTACTGTAATCCAAGTAAAAAAATGGGGTTCAAAATAATTGATCTCTTTATTATAATAAGTAAAACTTAAAGCAAGATTAAGCTGCTTTTACCTGATCACTGTGCTATTGTTTACAGGCCTCCCAGAAAAAAATCAGAAACCCTAAAACAAACGGTGATTGCAAGAAAACTATGAGCTGTATAAATATAAAATGTATCTTGCTTTTTATAAAGTACAAGTAATACATTTTCAAATGATATAAAGATTGCAGTAATACATACATGCTTCACCGAGCAACATTGTTTTAAACATATTACATTTCAAAATCAATTTGTGCCAGAATTTGGTAACAAAGTGAAAAACGGTAGTGTCGCGTTTTGACATAACGTTAGTGAAGATTTTCATTGTGTGGAGATGTGCATTTAAATAAACAATTGCTAAAAGAAGGAGCGAATATCCATTTCCGTGATAACAGGGGCGTACAACCCCAGGGATTCCCCCAAAATCAATCAATATCCCTCGAGCACTAATAAAACAGTACGTGCCCTTTATTAATTGAAAATGCCACATCCTGAGAGGAAAATTACATATTCTGATTCTTATTGTCTGCCTATTATGTGCCCATCGGACAATACCTTTCCCCCATTATAAAAATGTAAGGTGCCCCTTACTTTGATAGAGTGTCTGCTTCGCTCTTTTAAAAAGTTACAGTTTTGAAAATACTAAAATCACTGTTCATGACAATTGCATTACACATTCAAGTACAAAATATGCCCTTTTTACCCTCACAATATCTCCAGCATCCTATATTTTATAACCCAGGTCGAAAAACCAGTTGAAACCAGTAGGCAACTGGTCAAGTGGTACCAGTTCAAACCAGTAGTCAACTGGTACCAGTTCAAACCAGTATATTCAACTGGTTTTTAATATGGAAATTGAGACAACGCTATCTGAGACCAGTTGACAAACCAGTTGAAATACCAGTAGATTTACCAGTTCATATACCAGTTGATATTTCCAGTTGATTTACCAGTTGGAAACCAGTAGATTTACCAGTTGATACCAGTTGATATTTCCAGTTGATTTACCAGTTGAGACCAGTAATCAACTGATATTGTGATAATCAATAATCAATATTGGCATCTGGCCACCAACAGGACCATAGTATATAAACTCTTGCAATTACCCCATCACAGAGATCATTTGAGGTGGATTACAGATAAGTATCATTCTCTTTTAGAAACTTGGAGTTCGTACATAGATATATACAAAATTATACATTTTGTTTTCTGGTTAGTAATTACATGTATCAATATATCTATTTTTACGTCTTAAATTAGATGAAAAACATGATCAAACATATATAATATATTTGTCAATGATTGACTAAGAAAATATAAATCACAAAATTGATGTGCATTGTCACATTTGCTTGACAGATCATGATAATTATATTTTTGTGAAAATATGCAAATTAATCATGAATATGCACAAGATACAATGAACTGGTTTTTGAACTGGTAAAGCAACTGGTATTCTACTGGTCAACTGGTAAATCAACTGATAATCATCTACTGGTTTTCAACTGGTAAATCAACTGGTATAATCATCTAACAGTTTTCAACTGGTAAATCAACTGGTAATCATCTAATGGTTTTCAATTGATAAATCAACTGGTAATCATCTACTGGTTTTCAACTGGTAAATCAACTGGTAAATCAAATGGTAATATCAACTGGTCTCAGATGTCAACTGGTATTTCTACTGGTTTTTAACTGGTAAATCAACTGGTGATCATCTACTGGTATTCAGCTGGTAAATCAACTGGTAAATCAACTGGTAATATCAACTGGTCTCAGATGTCAACTGGTATTTCTACTGGTTTTCAACTGGTAAATCAACTGGTAATCATCTACTGGTTTTCAACTGGTAAAGCAACTGGTAAATCAACTGGTAAATCAACTGGTAATATCAACTGGTAATATCAACTGGCCTCAGATGTCAACTGGTATTTCTACTGGTTTTCAACTGGTAATATCAACTGGTCTCAGATGTCAACTGGTATTTCTACTGGTTTTCAACTGGTAAATCAACTGGTAATCATCTACTGGTTTTCAACTGGTAAATCAACTGGTAAATCAACTGGTAATATCAACTGGTCTCAGATGTCAACTGGTATTTCTACTGGTTTTCAACTGGTAAATCAACTGGTAATCATCTACTGGTTTTCAACTGGTAAATCAACTGGTAAATCAACTGGTAATATCAACTGGTCTCAGATGTCAACTGGTATTTCTACTGGTTTCCAAATTGTATCAACTGGTATTAACTGGTACCAGTTGAGACCAGTTGAGACCAGTTCAAACCAGTAGATACCAGTTGGAAATCCTTACTGGTTTCAACTGGTATCAACTGGAATTTCGACCTGGGAATTAATGGCAATAATCTTGCCCTCGTTAAAGTTTGTGTTTCCTTTAGGTCATGTTCTAGCTGTCATGTTTGCGTGTGATACTAACGTTTTCAACCATGTTAACAGTTTCAATATAATCTAGCACAAATGGATTTCGACATGCCATTTTCAAAACAATATTGCTCAGTCAAGAGTGTATATTGATTGCAGATTGCATATCTTTAATTATTGATGTTATGGGTTAGGGCTATGGTCGTACATGTACTTCACTGGCCTTGATGAGATACATGCCATTTTCCTCCTGTATAAAATCAGTAGATGGCAGATGTCAGGACGAATAAGGAAAAGGACGAATGGGGAAAAGGACTTATACTTATAGGGTATCACCTACGATGTTACATAATATGTCAAGAAGATAATTAGTCCTATGAAAAGAAAAACACATACAAATTCTCACTTTCTTTCTCACAGAGCATTTTTAATAAAAATGATCTCATCAATTACAATTTCAATATTATAAAATTCATTCTTATAATATATTACCAACTCTTTATACATCTCATGTAATGTTGAACTGCATTATGAGAAACAGTACAGTGTGAATGTGATATTATCATAAGTTATATTTCTGTACCTATCCAAATATAATGGCGTCTTATCTCTTGATTGACCAGTGACATCTTTCCTGAAGTCATTTTCATCGTCTATGAAATGGCAGTATATATTATGTGATACACACAGAGACAGACACACACACACACATGTAACATATCACCATATTGAATACTGAATTCTCATTCCCATAGGCTTCATACAGAGATCACCTGCTTCCTACTTTATTAACATTACTGTACATATACCCATCAAGAAAACTATCCTCTGGACTAGCAGCCCTGAATAACCGACCCCTATAGGACCCAATTCCCCCTCTCCCATCAGCCCCTCCGGTCTACGTATTAACACCTTGCTTGGATATTTACCTACCTGACGCAGGGACAAGCACCCTATGACAACTACATGTACTAGTATCCCCTCCAGGACAATCAACACCACTTATTTCCCTCGGACAACTACCTAGAGAGTGATCATCTTTTAATAGGAAGTTTTCCAGGGGTAGTTTCCCTCAGGGCAAGTTGTCAGTTTGAAACTGTTCAAAGGGAAAGGGCGATGGAGGTAGGTTTTATGGGAAGTAGCCCTTGGGTGAGAATCCATTTATTCTTGAAATCATGCAACTAAATAAAGGACATCAAACAAACATGATATCTGTATCATTTGCCTTGGTAGGGATGTAATATTGCATAGGACCTCACATAACCTGCAACAAGTATGACAATTATAAGCCTCAAACCAAGCCATTTTCTTTTTAGAAAAAAAAGAAACCTGTGTCTGTCACTTAACTCAACTCTTTACATGCCACACACATAATCTCCCTGTGTCACATTGTCCTTATCATAGCAAAGACTTCAAGATTATTTAACAGTTTCTAGTGCAAGATTAATCTATACTCAGGTGTATAGTTAATCAAGATTGAAAATGGGTAATTTTACAAAGCCATTGGCCCGAATTCACAAAGGAGGTTTAAATTTTACCCTAAACCCTCATTTACATAACCCATGGTTTAAAATTAGCGCATATTAAGCGTACCTTGCCTTGCGCGCCTCTAATATTGGACCTCTGACTGTGTCTTTTGCGCTAATTTTAGACCATTGGTTATGTAAATGATGATTTAAACCATGGGTTAAATTTAAACCTCCTTTAATTTGTGAATTCGGGCCATTGTGTTGCACAAAGCAATCCTTCCATCCATTGGTGCCTACTGTTTTGTGAAAAATAGCACGTTTGGCAAAGGAGCAGCCATGCAGAGAGATGAAGTGAGCCACTGAAGTAATAAATAATCATTATTCTGAAGGAGTCTTTTTCTCAGTAATCCCAAAATATGAGAGCTTTCTCAATGTTTGAAGAAAAAAACTGAAATACAATGTCAAATGTTTAACATGTCCAAATCCTGTTCAGACATGATATAGTAAAACCACTTTGATAGCTGCAAACCTTTGCAATAAGATGCAATATTTCCAGGGGTTGACTGATCTGTGTGTTACAATACATAATTTGTAGCGAACTGTGAACATCTCATTTCATTTTCGCTGCAGTAGTTTATAGAAGTGGTTTAATGGAAATTAACACCTCATGCTGCCAGAGCCTTAATTTATTTAAAAAAAAAAAAAAAAAAAAAATCACATTGACTAATTGACACATATAATTTTCTCATAACAACGCCATTTCTACAGACTTCTGCCAGGTTTAGCATTCAACGGGTCAAAAGATTTAAACTTTAATACTGCTATACTGACATTTATTAGTTCATTCCTTCAATGACAGTTAATACCCATATGTATAAATTAGAGTCAACCTGGATAACTGTCTCTTTGCACTCAACAGTCAGTTTACATGTTTATAATATGAGTCGAGATAAAAAGAAGTAATAAAATTGAATTTCATGTATGTGTAGCCCATACCACATACAGTATAGTATAATATCTCTGTTTGCTGGATTTATCTCAAGCTATCTATCCAGGGATGCGTGTTGGCTTTGACAAATGCCTCTTCAAGGCCATATTCTCGAAATCGTCAGTTATAAGTCATTAAGTAGGTCTGTGGACATTCAACCGCGACGGTCTTATTATGACGTAAAGTGTAATACATTTCATATAAATTTTATACAATCTTATAACACAGAGCTTAGTGAATATATGTGGGACCTTTGTTGCATGCAGATGCCCTTCATTTGCACAGATGAGGGTGGGGGGTGGGGTGGCTTTTTTTGGCAGCACTTAACCTTGCCATATCTGAACAAGCCTTTGTGATGGTTTTTGAGAAACTGGTTCCAGTTTTCATGAATGCTGCATCTCCACACCTGGCACACCAGGTATTCAGCATGGAAGTCCCAAGTTCATGAGCACTGTCAAGGCTAGTCCACTGCCAGGACTGTGTCCATGTCACGTGCCCAATCAGCTGAGAAAATAACACAACCTTAATGCTTTACCGGAGACAGTCCTTGCCTCTCGTTCTTTTCGACGGTTGTTTTGGGGGATAGCGCAATGAGTGGAGACACCGCGCTGGGTGTGGGATGCGTGTAATGGAGGATGACATAGATGATTGAAGAATTAAAAATATATAAAAACGGACAGAATCTGTCAAGGCAAGCACTATTGAAGATCACACAAATGCGCTTCAGAACCAATCTTCTTCTTCCTCTTGTTCAGAGAAACTCTACTTCCTCTTCTTGCGCTACCCACCCTGTGAGGGCTTACTGAGACCAAAGCGATTAGCAGCTGAAGCAGGAAGTCCAGTCCAGTCTAGTTCCACATTGCATTCCAATAAATAATCCTACAAATGATATAGCAGGTGGCAATAGCTTATAAAATCTTTAACAAAGCTTGCAATGTCCCGGTCATCAGTAATGGTCTTTGTATCTCACATAGTCTTTCACAATGTTGGCAATGGGTAAGAGATTGATATGATGTAGTCCCTTCTGACCAAGTCTGTGACGGATAACCAAACGACAATGATCCTGAAGAGTTCTAGGAGTTCCTGAAAAGGAAAGAAAAAAAAATGATAGAAATAACAACCATGAGAGTTTAACATCTATCAAAAGTTACAATTATATGGTATCTACTATAGTTTTCAATTTCTTCAGCTGAAATACAACCAAAGATTGAGATGCATGTACATATGCATCTTAGAAGATATGAAATATATTATAGTAGTATACACAAGATATACAATACTATTGATGTATTCAATCTATTCATACAGTCTAAAAGAAAAAATGCAACTGTTTATGGATGGATTCTGTTACAAGATAACATTGTCTTTACACTGTTAATTTACATATTCCTAGGTCCCCTAAACAAAAGGCCTGGGGCCCGTTTCTTGAAACTCGAAACCGTCATAAGTCTAACTTCTTGACTAAATCAGCGTTAGTAAGCTACTTGTCCGCTCTACGTGTTTCACAAAGCCCTCTTTGCCAAGATCAAGGACAACATCCTGACTAAGTAGTCATGATGCCTCTGACAAGGTCTATCTGTCATAACTTTTTAGTTGATGGGCAGCGCCATCACATGTCATTTATTGGGTAGACTATGGCTAGCAAAAAAGGACAAGAAATCCTCCAGCTATGATCTTTCTACACATTTACCGGTATTTAAACAGGGAGTTATCAATTTTCATATTTGAAAATCTGATGAAAATATGCCATGTTTATATCTAAGGCTTTTTCCACTTAACTAAACTGAGTATACGAGTTTATTTCCACATTGTAAAATACTCAAAGGGATGGGTTATCTGCTACGGCAGGCAAGCCATATTCAGAAATGTATTCTCTAGTTTTCAGACCCATATTAATTTCGAGATAAATTCTATCTTCAAATGTGTAAACTGAATAGTTTGGAATGTTGAAGTTTCATCATTTTAATATTGTGCTGAAGCCTAAAACATTGGACAAAACTTGCATAACATCGTATTCTTACTAAGGATAATATAAGGGTGTATTTTTATAAACTATCAAATGAAAATATCCGGGGGGTACCCTTCTCAACAACAAAACTGATTCACCGGTCATGAAATGAAATACTCACAATTATATTTTATAAGTAATTCTATCGTATAATCTACACATATTTTGAAGTATATTGCATCTCTTATTCCCTGGTACTATTTTCAATCTTTTTTAAAATTCCTAATTCATTAAAATAATTGCAGGGCTATGTCTTGGCTTCTCTTTGCGCCGATAGTATCGATTTCACATGATGTCTAGCTAGAAAGCTCTTCGTGAAACGGTTTAGGAAGATCAGAAACATCTCCGTAGTTGGTGGATAAAGTTATGACTGTCTTGTCGTTGGTTTCGAAAACGGCCCCAGCATTCTACTAATTCATTAAAACCCGACCCTGGGGTCTACGATCACGTTTAACAAGGGAAATATAGACCTCAGACTGATTCCTTTGTTAAACCCCATTTCGAACAAAAGCTTGAGCCCAGCGTTGGGTTTAAATTTGAGTAGCACACAGGCCTTTAAGGTCAGACCAATATATAGTTTATTCTACTTATCATCTTTAGTGGCTTAGTGGTTGGGTCCAGCAATTGGGGGTGGGTGGGGGGTACTTGCAATGTTGGAATAGGGGCACTGGCACTGTTAATTTGTTATGTTCACAAACACAAGAAAACAAGGTCATTAAATGAGGGGAGGGGGTTGTGTCATCTTTGTTTCACATAGCCCTACTGTTCCCCCCTTTTTTTTCCTTCTCTCGTTACCTCTATTTTTGCCATTCGATGGGGGAGGGGGAATGTACATTCATCCACAAAATAATGTATACAGTTGTAATCAATTTTCTTAGACAAACACAGATTGATGTTTCTATACCTCATGATAGAACTTACTTGATGACATGGTAAGCACTGGCAAACTAGTACCGATGTCTCCTTCATTCAAAGATTTGTACATTTCAAGAGGAGTCTTGCCATCATCATTGACAGCATGGCTATCAGCACCAAACGTACACAGCAATGAACAACAAGCTGTATCATCTTTCAATGCTGATAGGTGTAAGGGTGTCTGTCCATCTTCAGACCTACCAAGGTTAGGGTTAGCACCGTTCAGCAGGAGCAGTCTGGCTAAAAACATATTTCCTTTCAAGATGGTATACCTCAGAGGGAAACCGCTCTGAATATCAATGTCTGAACCATAGTCCAAGAGTAGCTTTACGCAGGAACCTTTTCCCTGATGATTGCAAGTTGTAAGGGGCTTGTACCCTTGGTGCTCAGAGCATCCACTCTTGCTCCTTGTTGCAGGAGCATCCTGACGAAGGACTCCCTACCGTAGTGAGCTGCTACATGGAGAGGTGTCCAGCCATCGGAGCTTGGTGAGTTGACCAGGTCATACTTGTTGTCTTTGTCGTATTCTAGTAGAAGCTGAGCTAGACGGGTTCTTCCATGCATGGCTGCGTAGTGCAGACAGGTGAATCCTCCTATCCCATCTCTAGCACATGGAGAGCCTGAGAGGGGGGAAGTTAACAAAGAAAATCAACATCAACTAAGAGGGCAAATATGTTCCATAAGTCTTCTATACAGACTGAACAATATCAAGTCAGTCTATAAATAAATTCTGTGTAACTCTCTTCTGCGCAGGTGACAGTCAATAAACACTTATGCCACTACTACTATTGTAGGTAGTGTGGAAATGGCAAATTAAATAATAGAATTAAGAAAAGCAATCGGATAAACAAATACATTAATAGAAAAAAGCCTTGAAAAATTAGAAAAGCAGAGTGAAATCTATGAAAAAGAAGGATGGAATGAAAAGGTGATGAAGATAAGTATAATCTTGTGACACACTTTCAGGAGTGTCAAGTTAGAGAATGACAAAAATCATACCTTGATGTTCGAGGAGTTCTCTGAGTACCCTCTCCCTTCCTCTTGATGATGCAAGATGAAGCAGAGTCCATCCATTACAGTCGGCCTCATTGGGAGATAACCCGATAGATAGAAGCTCTTTGACGCGTTTTACATTGCCAACGGCAACAGCCTGTCTCGCCTCCTGGTTCATAGGATCAACACAGCTGAATCTGCGGGTTCTCTTTCTAGTTTGACCTCTCACCATCATCTTGAATTAATATATCTGTAAAAAAATTATATAGATGTTTAGGCAATCAATAGGCCATTTTCATGGTGTAATCAAATTAAATACATGTTATGTAAGGTTTAAGGTACATTGATAGTAATTATTTCATCAAATTCTTTGACTAACACCCCTATTACAAATTTAATATTGAGAATGCAAATTGCATACATTATGTATTGTTACTTTGTTAGGTAGGGCAAACCACAATGTTTGTTCGACATACATGTAGCAATAACAAATAATGCATTTTGCATTCTATTGTAATATAACAGGTGAATAGAATACCTTGGTTCGGTAAACATGTATAAATTTTAATTTGAAAACAATTTTTGCCTAAGAAAAAAAAGTGTAGTTTGTCCACCCTCCCTTCATAATTGAATTTATAGAGGTCTACTACTGTATGTCATGGGACAACTCTCTTTTTGTTGTGTACAATAATATAATTAATTTTCCTTTTATCCTGGGTGCCTTCTGCCCTGGGGCGCTCAAAATATTTTATAGATATCATTATATGTCCTTTAAAAGAAAAGACCCTCCTGAATCTCACATTTTGAAAAATTGACATTTTAATCATTTTGTGTGTTCATTTCAATTCAATTCAATTCTTTTATTCATCCAAATTCACAAGAATACATGGAAATTTGTTTTGGTCACACATTGTAAAAATATGTAATATATATATGAGAAACTATATTGTTATGATAATTATCATAAAGGAACCATCAAAATAAAGGTAGACAAAATAGAAATATTTTTATATTCTAGTATTACAATTTACACATTGAAATTGATGAAAAGGATAGAACATCAGTGTGAAGGAAGGAAGGAAAACCACGCCAAACCGATACTTGGGCCCACATGCTCCTCACTCCATTTCTCATTTGCAATGATCTGTTTAGCTTTTTGGAGGATTCGTGCCTCGCATTCTTCTGCCAGGTTTCGTCTATTTCCTGTTATTTTACCCGCCCTCTTGACTACATTTTCCATTTTCCTAAAGTCATCCTTCCTACATGCCCCAAACCAAACACAGTTGAAAAGAAAAATACTCTCGACAATGGATTTGTAGAAAAGACTCAAGATGGGCTTATCAACATGTAGAGAGCTCAGTTTCCTAAGATAGAACATTCTCATTTCGGCTCTCGCCACAATGGACGTACATGTAAACTCATGATGCCAGGTAAGTTTATTATCGATGGTTGTGCCCAGATATTTGTATTTTGGAACAATTTCAATGTTTTCATCTTTGATCTTCACTGGTTCATGTTGTTGTGTAGCAACTCTAAAGTCAACAATGATTTCTTTCATTTTAGACTGATTTAGTTGAAGGTAATTATCATCACACCATTTAATAAACTGCTCTATATTTGAACGATAATTATTTTCATCACCTTTGATCATCCCCAAGATTGCAGTATATCATCTGCATATTTGAAAAAGCGAACATCGTTATTACTAGACAATTAGACATCCAATCGTTAGTATACAAAATATATAGAATCGCAGAAAGCACACATCCTTGAGGGGCACCAGTATTGATAGATATTGAATCAGATAAAACCCCTTGCACTTTAACTCTTTGAGTCCTGTCCGTAATAAAGTACTTTTATCCACAAAATTAAAGAAGGTGGTACGTTCATCCTAAGTAACTTCTGCAAGAGAATATGGGTCTGCATAGTATGAAAAATCTGCGAACATGACTCTTGCATAGCATCCAAGTTTATTGGTATGTTGTGCAATTTCTTGAATCAGTGTTATTACGGCATCATTAACGGACTTCTTAGGTTGATATGCGAATTGAAGTTTGTCGAGAAGATGGGATACTGATGAGAAGAGAAACTGCATCACGAGTCTCTCAAAACATTGTTGGAACATATGGGAAAGTTGTCTGGCACTTCATTTAATACAGTGATGCTGTCGATTCAGCCAATTTTTCAAATGCCCATACATATGGGGATTACAACATTAAACAATTCATAAATTTCTTAAGTTTTGTAAGATTTAATTTAAACTCTCACCAGTCCGTGTCTCTGATTTTTCTGATTTTTTTAGAGTAGTTCTTTGTTAAGGCTTCAGCCTAAGGTTAGATTTAATGTTGATTTTAAACTAGAATCTAAGTAAAAGTTACACTTTAAAAAAAAAAAAAAAAAACTATTTTTGGGACAATGCCAGGTCACTGAATACTGCCTTACTGCCTTAGTTTATAATTATATACTGGTTTGTTTGTAGACTAATCACATTACAAATTACAACAAAACAATTATAAATATAATTAAGAAAAATATAAAGACAGCAACAACAACAAAACATCATCAATATCATCACCAACCACCAACAACAACAATACTCCATTATCGAAACAATATTCAATAACAACGATCAGCTGTCCAGTTTGTCCACGGAGGACCCATCCCACTCAGCCGGTAGACGTAGGCGCAGTCCGTTTCTCGTATTTACACACAAAGCACTGGCACTGCATTACACTGCACCTGTACTACTCTAGTAGGCTGTACGAGAAAACCGGCATTATGCACTGAAGACTTGAAATTCGTCAATACAATTATCATGTTCGATTTGATTCACAATAAACACGAATGAGACTCAAGTAAGGGATATAAACACCGCAAGCAAATAAAATTCATACTTACTAATACTTCCAATCTGATTATTGATGAGGTTTCACGGCAGCTATGATACTTATTTTGCGTTGCATTGTTATACTTATCTGACACATCGACAAGGCCAAAGATTTGTTTATTGTTGAAGCCAGTTCGGCCTTTCATGCTGCCCAGAGCTTCGGCCAACAGTTTCGTAGCCATGGCCTCTGCAGCGGTCCCCGCACGGGTAAAATACGACTCGGCTGATAAATTGAGCGAAGATCACACACTGAACCGAGGTCGAGGATCTAGGGATGCGGCCTATGTTATACGGGCCTTACAGGGGCCCTCTATTTTTACATTTAGAATGAAAATATTAATGTTGATGTAGAAAGATTGGGAGAAGCTTAACTGAAGATAAAGCTACATGGACAAAGTGAACTTCAAGAAAAAAAAAGATTCCTCCAAAATAATCATTCAAAAGCGTAATGGGGCTGGGGGGGCGTACTTGATTAGAAGACTGGATCGCGTGAGGACACAATTTTCGAAGAGGGGGCGCCTAAATGTTGACACTTTTTTAATGGGGAAACATCGCTTTAAATATTCTACGTCTGTAAATAGTGCAAAATAGTCAACATATGCTCAATACTGATTCTCTAAATAGGACCTCATTGTAATTAGGCTCTCGAGCTTTCATGGCCATCCTGTCAAGTTAATTTTTTATTTTCTTGTGTTTGGCGCCAATCTAAATTTTTCTCCTTTGTTTTTTGTCCCCCAATTTTTGGTAAGTATGTGTATGTCTGGGTAAGACTAGTCAAATTAAATCGAATCAAGTCATATAAAATCAAATCAAAATGTACTTTAGTAATAAACTCACAGACAGAAATTATATTACGTTTGATGATATTTTTTTTAAATGATCGTTTGTACCCGACTGCGATTAAAGAAAGCATGCGTGCTTGTAAGTTAGCAACTTATGAGGGTAGGGCACCGATGCGTCGGGACGGCTTTAAAGTTGATGTAGGAATACTCTCCCAGGCGCGGATCCAGGGGGACCAGGGGGCCATGCCCCCGCCAAAAAGAGAGAGAGAGAGAGAGAGAGAGAGAGAGAGAAGGAAAAGAAGGGAAAGGGAAAGAGGAGAAAAAGGGGGAAAAAGAAGATGAAGCATAAAAGAAAAGTTGGGAAGAAGGAGCTCGGGGGGGGGGGGCGAAAGGGCCTTGCCTTCCAGGCTGGAAGGAAAGGGAAAGAAAAAAGGAAAAGAGAAGATAAAGGGAAGGAAATAAAGAATAACTAGGCGTTGTGGCGTGCGCCTGTAATCCAGCTAACAGTGGAAGTTACAAACTGATTCAGCCGAGGACGCAGGTTCGAAACTGAGTCACGTCTTTCGGATGGTGACGTTAAAGGTCGGTCCCCAGACGTAAATAATCATATCTGATTGATACACGTCTGTAAAAACCCAATCACACACACGGGAGAAGAAAAGAAAATAAGGGGGATATCAGTTGCGATTTTCCCGTCAAGAATTTGTGGATCGGGGCAAAGGCCCTGCCCCAGCAAACTTAAAAGAAAGAGATGGAAAGGAAGGGAAAGGGGAGCCCACGTCAATTAGTGACCTGCCAGTGTCACAAATAAGGTATCAAAATATGCTCATCTGACCGTAACTAAATGCCTAAAACCCCTGAGCTTCCGAGGGCTCTGCCCCCTGGACCCCACCTAGGGCCCTACTGCGGGCCCCTGGATGCTCATCTGACCGTAATTTAATGCTTAAAACACCTGAGCTTCCGGGGGCCCTGCCCCCTGGACCCCCACGCCAATTAGTGACCTGCCAGTGTCACAAATAAGTATCAAAATATGCTCATCTCACCGTAATGAAATGCCTAAAACCCCTGAGCTTCCGGGGACTCTGCCCCCTGGACCCCACCTAGGGCCCTAAGGCGGGCACCTGGATGCTCATATGACGGTAATTTAATGCCTAAAACTCCTGAGATTCTGGGGGCTCCGCCCCTTGGACCCCACGCCAATTAGTGTCCTGCCAGTATCACAAATAAGGTATAAAAATATGCTCATCTGACCGTAATTAAATGCCCGTACGCCCTGAGCTTCAGGGGCTCCGCCCTTTGACCTCCGCCGGGGCCTTGCCCCTAGACCCCTCGCCAATTTACGCTACGCTCTACCTGATTGTAAATAATTTAATCTCCCCCACCCAACGAAAAAACGTTCAGCAGGGCCTCCATGTAAGAGTGGTGGTGATGCAGATATTTTTCTGCCCCCCCCCCAAACGATTTTGCTCATTACGCCACTGCTTTAGTAGTCACCATTACGTACCAATATTTGGCTCGCACTATTTCAAATTGGGCCTCCCCCTAAGAAATCCTGGATCCGCGCCTGTACTCTCCTATATAGCGAATGAGGATTGTTGCCTATACTATATGAAAATGAGAGGATAATAGTACGTAGCGCTATAAGTTCCCCATTGCTGTCTTCCCTTTGAAAAAAAATGGAGAAAAAAGAGAAAAGGAAAAGAGGGCAGCACAAAATAGTAGTCATTACCAGTTAAGATTATTTATGTCGAACACGCTGCTATAATTATGTATACATCCCCCTCTTCTATTAGGGCGAGTCCACACAGTGTCGGGGTACTGCATGGAAGGATTTGGGCGCATCAGTCTTACTCGGAAAATTAAATGGGAATTCACGTGGATGGATCTCTCCCCTCTCTCTCTCTCTCTCTCTCTCTCGTCCTGACATCCTCAATTCTCCCGTTCCATTTTCCGTTCTCTCGCTTATTCTATCTTTTCATTTTTTCACCACTCAATGGGCGGAGGTGGGGCACATTTCCCGTGCCACATGTAGCTACGCCACTGATTACAATGGGCATCCAAGTACAAACATAAATTAATTTCATCATAATAAGGTAACAACAGGATTAGAAAAATCTTTTCTTCTAAATGCTATGGTTTTAATTACAATTCATTATATTTAACATGTTACTCTCTGAGCTTACCAAAAACTGCGTTTTATTGTTTATACTCCTATAGTCCTATAAATTATTGACTAACTTAAAAATATTACATATTGCATATACATTGACTATGAACTGGACATGAATATCAGTTAAATATTCTTTGCCAGCTTACATCAATGATATATTTGAGTCAACAGTATAATAAAACAAATGACAGGCAAACAAATATTCACAAAACACAACAATACAATCAATCAAGTAAAGAAAACAACAACAAAAACAACAACAACAACCATTGGCGGATCCAAGGGGCACAGGCACGTGCCCCCGGCCAAAAAAAAATTAGTGCTCACCATAATATAATATAATATAATGTACAAATTACATGTTGTATATGAAAACTTTCTCTATATATATTTTATAGTTATAATTTATATGTAACTTTGAAATTCGTTATAACTAGTTATCAACAACTATTTTGTTATGTTATTTTATAAACATTTCTGTTCTTTTGATAATTGTATTGGCAGAATGAGTGGCGGAACCGAGGTAGGGGCTCACCCCCTTCCCCTGCAAAACATGTGATATGGAACATGTGCCACTTAGTTAGCACGACAACATGGAACAGTGAACAATAATTATGGGGTACATTTTTTGTCCCACTCTGAGAAAAGCTACTTCACATAGATTATTTAAGAATAAGTTACCATGAATATCATACACTACATAATATAATTATCACCTCAAAATATATACAAGACTACATAGGCCTACCTCTTTTTTCTTTTTACAAATATTTGTACAAAACATTTATACATGTGTGTGCTTGGTGGGGTCCAGGGGGCAGAGCTTCCTGAAGCTCAGGGGTTTTAATAAACCAAAGAGGCTTTAAATTTTGTCACTTAAACATTCACAGCTTGATATATAAAATTGATAAGCTGAAAATCTTACTTAGAAATGAGCCTTTTGATATCATTTGTTTGAATGAGACGTTGTGTGACTCATCAATACCTGACTCTGAACTAAACTTAGATGACTTTGTATTGCTTCGTAAAGACCGAAACAGACGCGGTGGAGGCGTCGCTATGTATATATCCAATAAGTATGATTTCAAGCAAAGACAGGATTTGAATTGTAATGATTTGGAATGTTTGTGGCTAGAGCTCTGTCATCCTCACAAACCTCCTATTTTGTTAGGTTCAATTTATAGACCACCGAATTCGACATCAGACTATTTTGAGAAGCTTGATATATGCCTTGCAAAACCAATGTCTGAAAACATCAGCTGTGCTATTTTTGGAGACTTTAACTGTAACTTCATGAGTGATAAAAGAGATACAAATGCAGATAAATTACACTTCCTATTCGAGTTATATGGTCTTAAGCAATTGGTTAACCTACCTACTCGTATCACTCAAAATACATGCTCAATTATTGACTTGGTTTTTGTCACTGATCCAGAGTTGTACTGTGAGACTGGCGTCTTTAAGACTAGTATTAGTGACCATTACTTAGTTTATACTGTGAGAGGTTTCAATAACAACCAAAAATCCGCGAAGGGCAAATCTACTAAATTTCGTTCATTTAAAAACCTCGTTGTGAATGACTTCTTATTAGATCTACAAAGAATTCCATGGAGATCATGCATACATTGCAATGATATTGATAGAGCATGGGAGACGTGGCTTAGATTATTCATGGACGTTGTTGATAAACATTATGCCGCTCCGTGAGAAAAGAATACGAAACAATGCGTGCCCTTGGACTAATGAGGAGATTATTGAAACGATGCGCGAAAGAGATCATGCCCACGATGTGGCGTTGAAGAGAGTTGACGACGCATCGTGGAAAAGGTACAAAGAACTAAAGAACAAGGTAAATCATCTTCTGAGAAAAGAAAAAATAAATTATCACAGTGCTCAGATAGATGACAGTAAAGGAAATAGCAAAAAATGTGGCAGAGTGTCAAACATATTATTCCTAAATCTAATCAGGTCTTACCGTGCAGCATTGAAGTGAATGGGGATAAAATTACAGATGATAAAGGTATTGCTCAAATTTTTAATGAATATTTTGTTACATGTGCTCAAAATATAACAAGTGGTATCCCAAAAAATTCTGAAATAATTTTAGATGACACTGAGATTATTAATACAGAAGGCAAATTTGAGCTACAGCAAGTCACGAGCGCATTTGTTTTAAAAGAAATCGAAAACATGAGTGATGATAAAGCAACCGGAGATGATGGAATAAGTTGCCGTCTTTTAAAAATGTCAAAGCATATCATTGTGGACTCCTTAACATGTCTTATCAATAAGTCAATTACAACAGGACATGTACCAAAAGGCTTGAAAAAAGCAAGGGTGATTCCAATTTATAAGACTGGTGATTACTCCCGGTAATTACAGACCAATTTCGGTATTATCCGTTGTGAGCAAGATTCTAGAGAAAGCTGTGTATTTTCAACTATGTGGTTTTCTAAACAAAAATGAAATATTGTATCCTAATCAGTCAGGCTTTCGTCCTCTTCACTCTACTGCAACAGCTCTAATGAAAATTATAAACCAGTGGGCTTTGAATGTAGATAACAATGAACTAACAGGTGTTGCTTTCATTGATTTGAGGAAAGCATTTGACACTGTCGATCACGATATTCTGTTACATAAATTGACAGCCATTGGATGTTCTGATACTAGTATTCAGTGGTTTGTATCATATCTGTCCAACCGAGAACAGATGGTTTGTTTTAAAGGGGCTACTTCGAGTTCCTCAAAAGTTATGATGGGAGTCCCACAAGGTTCGATTCTAGGGCCACTCCTTTTTCTATCTACATAAATAGTTTACCCAAATGTATTCATGATGGCATTGTTGATATGTATGCTGACGACACAACTCTAACAGTCAGAGGGAGTAATGTCACAGAAGTAGAACAAAAGCTAACCAAAGGTATGGAAAACATATTTTCATGGGTAACAAAAAACCGTCTAGTCCTTAATGCGGATAAGACAAATGTGATGCCTATTGGATCACGATCAGTTCTTAACGGAGTAAATGATTTTTCTGTCACACTAAACGGCAGCTGTTTGAAAAGAGTAAAAGTGGCAAAATGCCTGGGTGTCATGATTGACGAGGAGTTACGTTGGACGGAGCATGTGGAAAAAGTTATTAAAACTGCTCAAAGAAATATAAGTGTAATTAAGCGAGCCAAAAGTTATGTTCCAACAAGATCTCTAAAACTTCTGTATAATGCCATCGTACTTCCTCATTTTGATTATTGTTCCTCGGTGTGGTCTGAGCGATTTCAAAGACAAACGATTAAATTACAGAAGGTTCAAAAACGAGCTGCACTTGTAGTGCTGGGAGAAGGATTTGAAGTATCTTCAAATGATATGTTTAGTCGCTTAGGATGGATGCCTATTCAGACACGTTTCCAGTTTGGACGTGCAGTGATGACGTATAAATCAATGCATGACATGGCACCAACATACTTAAAACAAGATTTACATCATGTTAGTTCACTACATGATCACAACACAAGACATGCTGTAAGGGATGCATTGTGTGTACCCAAATTCAGTTATTTCATGGGGATACCAATTAATGTGTATTTTACCTGTTTATATGCTTGTGTATTTATCTATTTTGTTTTTGATGCTGTTATTTGTTTTATTATAATACCAAACAGGGCCTCATGGAAGACCACCAAATTGGTGATATGTGCCACCCTGTATAAATATCAGAAATAAATAAATAAATAAATAAATAAAGTATTTAATTACGGTCAGATGAGCATCCAGGGCCTTAGGGCCCTCGGTGGGGTCCAGGGGCGGAGCCCTTGTAAACTCAGGGATTTTAGGCATTTAATTACGGTCAGATTAGCATATTTTGATACCTCATTTGTGACACTGGCAGGTCACTCATTCTTTCTTTCTGTCTTTCTTTCTTTTCTCTTTAACATACTTTTTCAAAGAGTGAGGGGAGGGGGGCTCAATCGCCCGATCCCCGTCGTTCTGCAGGCCCTGACATGTTACTTAATTAAGCATATTTTTTGCCTGACTGTATATTTGGGAATTAGTAATTTTCCAACTAACGCATAAAAAGTAAAATTTACCCCCCAAAATGAGAAAAATCCCTGAAAATCATGTCATTTCAG
>CP137675.1:17124373-17131986 GCA_037976565.1 Mesocentrotus franciscanus | reverse complement strand
CAAAATTTGTAAATCCCTGGTATATAATTAGATCACGCTTGAATTGTATTGGGCGGTCACCTGTCCCCAGCCCCCCATCAGTACACTAGTGTTTAGGGCTCATATCTTCTCACCCTATAATAAAGAACACACACGGTTTCCCATCTTCTCACAATATTTCCACGATATGCGCGTATCGCTATTATAAAATCCTCCATTGATAAATATAGGGGCATGCGGAATGTTTAGGAAATTTAATTCCTGTTTACTCTCCTTTTCTTTGAATGGAATATAATTTTTATGTAATTTAATTCTGTTTTTATTTATTTTTTTTAATTTTTGGTTAAAAAATACAAACCATTTTTACTCCTTTACTGCTGATTTTTTCGGGGACTTTTGGGTGGGCGAAAATGCTCCCCCCCACTTCCGGCGCCTATGATTGCAATAAATGAAGAGTATTTTGAACTTCAATTCCAGACGTTTTCATCCCCCCCCCCAACTCAGTGTTATTTAGGGTACGCGTATGCATGTTCCCTCCCTTGAAAGCACCCCTATAAGTCCGATGTGTAAAGTCAATAAGGGCCGATTTTTTTTTTGTGTGTGTATTTCGAGCCGGACTTTGTTGCGTGAAAAGTACCCCTTTACCAGGCACGGATCCAGGGGGGCCAGGGGCCTTGCCCCCCGCCAAAAGAGAGAGAGAGAGAGAGAAGGAAAAGAAGGAAAGAGAGAAAGGGAAAGAAAGAAGATGAAGCATAAAAGAAAAGGGGGGGAAGTAGATCGGGGGGCCGAAAGGGCCTTGTCTCCCAGGCTGTTGCCGCCCCCAGCAAAAAAAAAAAGAGAAGGAAGGAAAGGGAAAGAAAAAAAGAAAAAGAGGAGATAAAGGGAAGGAAATAAAGAGAAAGAAGAAAAGAAAAGAAGGGAGATATCAGTTGCGATTTTCCCGCCGAGAAGTTGTGGATCGGGGGCAAAGGCTCTGCCTTCTCCCGCCAAAAAAGGGGGAAGGGAAAGGGAAAGAGGAGAGCTAAAATGGAACAGAAAAGAGGAAGAAGAAAAGAAAAGGATGAAAAGAAGGGGAGATCAGTTGCGATTAATTCGGCCAACAACGTCCGGATCGGGAGGACCGAAAGGCACTTGCCCCCAGCAAACTTAAAGAGAGAGACAGAAGGGAAGGGAAAGGGGAGCCCACACAAATTAGTGACCTGCCAGTGTCACAAAGAAGGTAATAAAATAAGCTCATCTGACCGTAATTAAATGCCTAAAACCCCTGAGCTTCCGGGGCTCTGCCCTGGATTCCACCTAGGCCCTAAAGCGGGCCCTGGATGCTCATCTGATTTAATATAATGCTTAAAACCCCTGAACTTCAGGGGGCTGTGCCCCCTGGACCCCACCTAGGGCCCTAAGGCGGGCCCCTGGATGCTCATCTGACCGTAATTTAATGCTTAAAACTCCTGAGCTTCCGGGGGCTCCGCCCCTTGACCCCACGCCAATTAGTGACCTGCCACTGTCATAAATAAGGTATCAAAATATGCTCTTCTGACCGTAATTAAATGCCTAAAACCCTGAGCTTCCGGGGCTCTGCCCCTGGATTCCACCTAGGGCCCAAAGCGGGCCCCTGGATGCTCATCTGATTTAATATAATGCATAAAACTCCTGAGCTTCTGGGGACTCCGCCCCGGACCCTACGCCAATTAGTGTCATGCCAGTGTCACAAATAAGGTATAAAAATATGCTCATCTGATCGTAATCAAATGCCCATACGCCCTGAGCTTCAGGGGCTCCGCCCCTTGAACCCGATGGGGCTTTGCCCCTAGACCCCACGCCAATTTACTCTACGCTCTACCTGATCGTAAATACTTTAGCCTCCTCCTACCCACTTTGACAAGAGTTCATCAGGGCCTCCATGTTAGAGTGGTGGTGCTGCGGATTTTTTTTTCTGACCCCTCCCCCAAACGATTTTGATCATTACGCCACTGCTTTAGTGGTGACCATTACGTACCAATATTTGGCTCGCACAATTTCAAAATTGGCCCCGGCCCCTAAGAAACCCTGGATCTGTGCTAGCCCTTTACCAGAGATTTTGGGAACATGCGGCAACACCCGTAATGAGGGGGGTCATTAAGCTCGCTTTAGATAAGTTTGTATAGCCTGAAATAAGTCCAGTTTTATGGGTTCAAGCAGGAGGTGAAATAAAGGAGTGGAATCAAGGCGCTTTCCTTTGACCCCATGCTCTTAGCCGCCGAAAAATTATGCGCTTATCTGCAACTGTTGACCAGGTGGTGAGATAAAAGAGCGCATGAAATTTCAGGATTTAGAATTCCTACATCAGAAAATGGTATCCCAGCAAATGTTCGCTGTCCCTTACAATGATTTCTCATCAATTGTTGAACGTGTAATGAGTAGAACAAGCGAACACAAACTTGTGTAATTTTATCCTTTTTTCCAACTGCAAAAATACAAAAAACACGCGAAAACACGCCTTAGCAAACTTAAAGTTATCGAAGATTGTAAATCATGGATAAAATAACGGGACATTAAAACATGCACAAATTAGCGCATTATCCTAAAATATTGAGTTTTTGTCAGGATCTAATTTTTCTTTTACCAACTCTGGCACACAAATTATAGGAAGGGCGGAGTACTAAATTTGAAAAATTGTTTGATGCACTACCCCAATACAATCCCAATATAAATTTTATAATTTACACTGAAATTTAGCCGGTAATTTAATATTTTGTAATAAATGTGAAACTGGCGCCTTGCCTCCGAAATTCCCCGCAGTGGAAGCGCGGCTCAGAGCATGGAACTTCAAAGCCAAGTGGAATGTTACACATCCCATTGTTACGCTTTAGAACTCGCGAATGCGTTTGAATAAATTACAAGAGTTTCCACTCCTTTCTTTCACCTCCCTGGATCAAGCAATTATCTTTCATTCCCAATACCACCATTCATGGACAGAGATCTACCTTCCAATGCCGCGTTAAGAAAGTGAACATGAACTGGCGGACCGTCTGATCGAATGCTTTCACTCTGACATTCTTTGATCGAACACTCGTATTTCTTGCGCCTACTCCTCTGTCGTTCCAATGGCGTCTTATATGGCACATCCAGAGTTTGAGCACTTCCTGTCCACTGCCTCTGAAACACCGTACCTCCAAACAATTTTACCCGACGGCGCAGAGCGGCGAGAGACAGCTCGTAATTATGCGGCGTCGACCGATCAATCCGAAGAATAACGACGCCCTCCTGGTCGGTAAGCACGCCCGAGCGCTTGTCGTAGTTGCCGTGTAAGCCGTGTTCGACGACGTCGGCGCCGATGAGTTCTTCGTGGAGCGAGACACGAATTCCGATAGTGACCTTGAGGGCGAAGAGGAATATAAAGGAGGTGACGGCTGTCCAAACCACTAGACAGACCACGGAGAGGAGCTGGACACCAAGTAGCCAGAAACCTCCTCCGTGAATCAAACCTGGAAACAAAAATGTATTATGTCAATATCATTTTATGGTAACCCAAATCCTCATTTTCCATAAAGAATATTATGCCCTATTCGTAATTAATCAAGAGCATGACCATTTGTATATACCCGCATCTATCTACAAAAATAATTCCACAGATAGACCCTATGAATCAAGAAAAGTTGATCCTGCATTTCTTACGATATCATCGGTTTAGCAGAGAGAGGAAGAAGTAGAAAAGGGACTAGAAAGAGGGAGAGAAAGAGAGTTGTATTTTGATATCTACATAAGATAACATTTGGCACTGCTATCTACACAAATCTACCTTACAAAATTGTTTCATTTTGTTACAAATTCAGAGCCTACTGAAGCGTCTTTCTTGAAAACAACAGCAAATCTTACAGCCAAATTGTGCAACATCTAATCATAAATTATTTACAATCCCGTCTATATTATTGTCTATATTTGGTCACTGCAGCTTGTGCACAGTCAACCCTAGGAAAATTTCGAACACACACCCACGCTCCCTTCCCGCTCTTCCTGCCCCATCGATTGATGAAGAAAAATATTTAACGAAAAGGAGAAAGGGAATCAGAAAAGGGGATTTGGACAAGAAAAGAAAAAATAAAGGACCCCTTCCCGCGCACCACCGCCAATCAACTAATTGTAAATTTCCAGTAAAAATGGTGTCCCCCACCCCCCTTCTATACACACACATACACACGATGCCATGATGGTCATTCCATTGCTGGATTCACGCTACGCCATCGAGTGTCATGCATGACTCACCATTGAAACGATTGAATTCTCCTAGGGTGTCGATCTGACCAAAGATTCCCACTGCCATCAAACCCCAGATCGCAGGGAAGAAATGAACGGAGATAACACTGGCAGGATCATCAATCTTCAACCATGTAATGAAGGGCGTTGACAGACAGCCTATCACTCCACCTACAGTACCGATGATGATCGCCTCCCACGGGTGGGCCAGAGCACAGTACGCTGTCGACGAAACAAAGCAATACAAATAAGGATTCAGGTTATATTCACGATATTGGTTCAATAATAATAATAATGGTAATAATACATTCTTCTAAAGTGCATTTCAGAACCGTATAGGCCCTCACAAAGCGCTTTACACAGTGCAATTTACAATCAATGGTAACACAAGTTTTGAGGGTTTTTTTTTTTTTGGGGGAGACTTCGACGTCTATAATAATGGAGTGTAGCGATACTGGGAGAGCGTTCCAAAGTTTTCGGCCTCCATAATTATGACAGTGCTCTGTCGCCATAGGTCTTAGTTTGGTTTAGATGTCACATTGTATGAAAAGCGAGAAAAGTAAAGAATTTTTAAAACCCATTATGATCAAAACTATACTGTTCATAAGCGGATCAAGGGGTTGCTCATGCATGCCCCCCTCGTTTTAATAGAGAGAGAGAGAGAGAGAGAGAGAGAGAGAGGGAAAAAAATCATGTCGGGGGAACAATAACGTTTTACTTACCCCCTCCCCAATGAGCGAGACTCGGGGATGGAGCGGGGGGCTTTTACATTTTCTTTCTCTCTCAGGAGAGGTGGGGTGGGCGGCAATGGATTTCGGCGGGTTTCAAACATGACGCAACACTTTCTTACAATCCTGGATCTAAAGCACATTTTGTGGTTGGTATTGTTGCTATACAAAAAGCCATTATTTTCATTACTTGGAGCTTGGATACTGCGGAGACATGTAAATATCGAATTTATCAAATGAAACGATTTATATCCACATTATAAAATAGTAAAATGCAGTATTTCTCATGTAAAATACTTTTGCTTAGTTATAAAACGCGAAGGCTTTGCTTCTATTTGGATGAATTTGTCCAATTTATCCATTGTTAATACTTGGTCATTCTTCTTTCTAAATGCATGGAGCGGAGAGTTATTTATTAATTCACAAAACGCTATTGTATTTACGTACACAGAATGAAGAGTAACGCTGCTTTTTAAAATAATTTTGTTACTTCATTTTGAAATGCTAGCACTGTGTGTTCATTTTGTTTATTTTGTTGATATAGACCACTACCCGTAAAACAATAATTCCAACCTCTTTCGCCAAACTAATCGTTATAGTGGATTATTTCTCTGTTTTATAATTTGATAATGTGATTTCGTTTAATTATAGCATTTTGTTCTAGAAAAATGTGAATTTCTCTGCTGTTTATAATTAAGTTGTGTCAAACGCACGCCACTGTGCTTTTCATTCAAATTTGTTACATGGAAAGCTATCCTCTTTAAATGACGCACAATTTAAAGAATATCAGCTTTCTGGAACGTGATATGCACAGATTTGAGTCTATAAATACCGCCATGCAATTAATGAGAAAACCTGTCCTCCCACTCCTCCCACAATCATCCGTTCTTTTTTATTATTCTTCCATTCACTGATTGCTTACCAAAATGGCGTTCTAATTTTCGGAATGAAAAATTACTGATATTATTAAAGTGGACGAGGGAAAGCCCAGCCCGCTCAACTGTCATACAAGAAAATGAAGAGGTCAACGTGTGTTCTACATAATTATCCTCCTTTAAAATGAAAATCATGAAATATTGCTTTTTGGATTGAAAATAACAGCGCGATGTAACACATGTATCGTATATATTCACGTGGAAAGCAATGTGAATTGGAGATATCATCAAAAATACTAGGAAAAACTTTGAAGGAAAAAAAAGGTATTTGCAATCACAATCCCGTGAGGTCTCACAGCTAAGGAGCAATAGTGAATTACCGTGAAGCATATCACTTTTATATGATTTCAGTCTAGTTTTTTTTTTCTTTTTCTATTACATTTTTGTCTTTACAACTTAATGTCTCATTTCCTTTATAGTGTTGAGTCACGAATGGGATTAAAAATTCTTTAGATAAATTAGACAAAGATTTTCCGGAGAACTAGTGATGATGTGTGATGATGTGTGATATCATACATGCATACGCGTATGGGGCATATTTCGCCAGAGAGATGACGTATCTTGCTAAAATGTAAACGTCGTCAAACTATACTAAAGAAGATATGAAAATATAGATAGCCCGAATGCTGCTCGAATATTGCTCTTTTTAAAATGCTCGGGGGAAGGGCTACAGCCCCCAGCAGCCCAACTCCGTACGACCATTATGTGCACGTCCTAATTTCTTTGTGTACTACAACTAAATTACTGAAATATTATCTCTCTCACTATTCACGATGGAAGATTATTCTCACATGCCTTTCAATGTAAAATTGTCGTGTAATTCTCTCCATGACATTAGCAATGAAACATTAAGATATTTACAACACTATTCTGTATAGCAGTGGCGTATCCAGATTGTTTTTTACACAGGGGGGTCATCCCAGTCGGGGGTTGGGAATAATCTGGGCAGCCTCAGGTGAGGTGCTGTATATTATTATTTGAGAGTTGCACTGAGTTATTTTAGGTGTTTCCCCCCTGGTCTTCAAACAAGAGAGGTGGGGGTGCGAATAATAGATACGCCAATGTATGAGACGATTTAGCTCAACCTTTGTAGAAATCTTTGAGTGGTTATTACCTGTAATGGATACGAGTGATGCTAACACGGAGTTGATAAGCCACGGGATATTAAATCGACGATTTAGAAACAGGTAACTGGATAGAAAACAAACACGGAGATTACACAGTACTCAACATTACAATACGCCCATGATTGTGGTAGACGTCGCAGGCGATTTTAATTACAACCTGATTCATGATTCATGATGTTCCATGACGTATTTATAATGTAGGTTGCTAACATTTATGAATGAGGCGTTTATAAAGACCGGTGCCCTTTTTCATGAAAATTGTTATCGATAACAAGTTAAAATTACTGGTATAAGCTATTGCAATGATCACTGCATTTGATTGGTTCTGAGCGATCGTGTCATAGAAATTGAACTATGGTAACGTTTTATGAAACAGGGTCAAGAATGTGATACATTGTGTACATAACTTTATGGTCAGTACACTTGACAATGATTACTGAATAAAGCGTTGCCTTGGTTACCTGAGTGTAATGCCTGTTATACCTCCAGAGATTGATGACAAGATGGTAGAAACAGCTGACCTAAAAGAGGAAGAAAGATTACAAATCACTATACATTTTCTTTCTCTTTTTCTTTTCTTTTTCTTCTTCTTCATCGTCTTCTTCCCCTTA